>JAHWFP010061226.1:0-16186 GCA_023313725.1 Lithobius niger
TTTAATTAAAACGTGTTTGTGTTTTGTGAAAAAGACTGAAGGTCATTCCATTTTAGTTTACTGAGGGTGGAGTGGTTGGTAGACAGACGAATCGTTTGCGTCCGTTTGTGGGGGAGTGGGCAGGAATGATAGCAGCGTTGTTTCGCCGTATTTCACGCTAGCCAGGTCGCTTGTGTTTTCGAAGCTTTTCGGAGTGATAGAACTTCGATAAAAGGCTGCAGGGATAGAATGACATTCTAGGACGGTATGTAATTCATTTTGAGCGTTTGTAGTTTGAGAATTGTTTAAAAACTAGGTAATAGGGTAGCGATATGAATGAAGGTCATTGCATTTTAGTTTGCGGAGGGAGGGGGAGCGGGGAGTTAACGCAGCGTGAATGGCTTAGATATTGGCCAGACGTATAAGAGTTTGCAGGGATGGGATTTCATTCCTTTTAAGTAATTAAGTTTTGTGCGTTTTTATTGCGTTACGTTTTTTTTTTCACGATGTATTTGGTCGTTGGTGTGTGTTCCCGGTCGCGTGATCCGGAAGTGTCAAAAGTGTGGGTTATTGGCAAAAGTGTTGGTTATCGGCAAAAGTATGAGGTAACTTGATAACTCACACTTTTTGCGATGACGCACACTTCCGGTGTTGGTTAACGGGATTTAACCAACGGAAATTTAGCATGGCGTTGAGTTAGCGTGACGTCACAGCCGTGGTATAAATACAATAATACTACGTCGTGTCACTGCCCTATAGACAAGTCAAACACCTGATGAAACCAAATCAGTACAACTGCACAAACAACATTTTTCACCCCCCCCCCCCCCTCTCACGCCCCCAACAGAAAAAAAGTATCACGAATTAGAAAACAAATTGTTAATAATCAAAAGCAGCCGCATAAAGCTACTTGAAAATGAAAACAAAGAACCAGTGACGAAAAACTAGCTAAGTGGGAGAGAGGTCTAGACTGATTGGGGATGTTAGGGTCAGAACTCTAGGTTTAAGTTTGGGACTGAAAGTAATGAGCCTACTTTGGGCCTAACCAGGGAAGCTACCCTAACTAAGGGTTCAGTAAAAACAGACCTACTAAAGGCTTAGTAGCCAGAAATTCCCCTAACCAGAAACACCTAGCAGGGGTCGAGGAGGACCAGCCGGGTGGCTGGCCCGAAGGCTTTCTGATTTTTCATGGTCGGACCGCTGCTTTTATGCGGTTTGGTCACCCCTGACAACCGCGAAATAACAAGCGTATTATGGGAAATGGAATTTTATAGAAGGTTCCAGAGGCAGGAACCGGAAATAAAATAACAAGGCATAGATAATTTAACCTATGACAGATTAAACAGATAAAGACTTAATAGGCCATTAGCCCCAGTAAACATTGGCAACATACAAGATTTGCAACAACCAGAAAGAAAGATGCAAGTAAAAAAAGAAAGTCCATACAATCAATCAACAACTAGCAACAACAGCTCACGACAACGAAACCTTATAGAAAAGTATATATTTATATGTTGAAGGGACCGGTCAATATTTATGGACGGGGGACGGGCTAACTCATAGTGGGGTCAAAAGAATTTGGCACCAATCTTGGGGAGGAGTGGGCAAAAAATTCTAAGGCTAGTCAAGGGGGGGGGGGGGGAAACCATACAAAATTTTGTATTCAAGATAAACATTTGAGTATTCTAAAGATTGATAGTTCCGTAGTGTAGAATACTAGCAACACACTGTACATGATGAATAGCAAACTGTAATTACAACCCGTTGCTGGATCTTAGAAAAACAGGACGACGCAGGCCACGGTCAATATTAGGTAAAAAAAAATAGTCTCTTTTTTTCATTATACCAAAATGTCTTTTTGATGTTGGAAGGGGAGTTAAATTTTTTTTAGAATGGTCTGTTGGATCAAAATTTTTCGATAAGTCTGCAAGGGGGGGGGGGGGGTTAAAAAAAAAATTTTAATGCAATAAAAATTTTTCCCCCCCCCCCCCCCCCGGTCAATAAATGTTAACTGGTCCCTAAAGGTGTGAAAGGTTTTGTAAATTAAAACGAAACTAAACACTCTCTACCAAGCTAAAAAGCCAAAGGCTGTAAACGAATGCAAATCTGAAAATGTGGCCAAATCAAACCTCTGTAATGTGTGGCGCAATGGCAACCCGAGCTGTGTAGTCTGGGCTAATGATGCGCCTTAAGCCTCTATTCCCCCCCCCCCCTCCCCAAAAAAAAACAGCACACCAATCAGATCTCGAACCTTTTTTTGCCCGAAGAATACCAAGAGACGCCAAATTTAGAAAACAAAAAACGAACTCGTTTCATGTTTAACTGATCGCGCTTAACTGAACCAAAGTCAAAACAGCAAAGGAACACGAATATTTTTTTTTTTTTTGTTTGTTTGGTTTCAGATTCCACAATGTTAATGAAGTTTTAAGTTCACATGAAACCATACTGCAGTCCTCAACCAAACACAAAATGTTTCAAATGCCATTTTACATTTAAACCAGTAGGCAAATTAATGACTGGTGTATACTTTGCTTAATATCATCACTGATAAACGGTACAAAAATGTATGTGCATCATCATTTGAATGATGAACTGAAAGGAGGCGACTTGATGACTGAAGAAAACTGAAAAGTTAAAAGGACATACCACCTGCCCTATAAGAGCCACGCGCAGCGAGGAATGCGAGGAATGCGAGGTTCTTCGCAGCGAGGAATGCAGCTACTATCTCAGTTGGCCTGGGAGATTAGTAGACGAAACAAACAGCATGAACTCAAAAAATTGTGTCGTCGCAAACAGGAAAGATTTTCGTATTTTATAATAATAATAATATAATAATATAGGTTTGTTGCAAACGCAACCGGAGCGACAAGGACCGGGTGGTCACTGAATGCCGTCCGATGTTAAAACTAAAAAAATTTAAATTATAAAAGTTAAACAGTTAAAAGTTTAAAACAAGGACGGTGGCTAGGCTGCCGAGGAAGGGTTGATGGTATTGGGTTGGGGTCACGAATGCCTTACCACCAAAGTTAGACCTACCAGGGACACAATGGTCCCCGATGGCATCGCCAAACGTGAGGAGGTAAAGCCGGGTAACGTTGCCAATGTTTCTTTAAAAAAAATAATAAAATAAGGCTTCGTAGTGTAGCCTATAGCTTGGCTAGTACCAATTGTCAATCTTCATAACAATAATAAAAATAATAAAACAATGAAATGCATGAAACTGGTGAAATAAAAGTTAAAAACTGAAGTGGGAAGTAAAACAAGACCTATTTACAATTTTTAAAAATGTATATAGTAATAAAAAAATATAAAAAAGCATGAAGCCAACCTGTAATATAACGTAGCAGGACAGTATGAATAACAAAAATACAAATTTCCACAATGTGTGGAAGGTGTCCAGAAGGGTTGTGAGCTAATGATACCGTACCTAGATGCTTTTATACCTACGTTTAAACGTCTAAATATTTGAAAACTTGGACACTAATTTATTCTGCATTGTATTGAAACCGGGCGTAATAATACATTAAATAACAGTTGGGTCAACTTATTTAATATTTGCTAAGTTTGTATTTTTGGTGGTTATAATGGCTGAGGACAGCAATGTAAGGCTTCACGTGGAATTAAACTACTGGAAAGAGTATTTGTGTTCATTTGCTGTTTGGTTCTGTTATGCCTTAACGTAAACATCAGACGAGATCGTTTTATTTTCTTATATAAAGATGCATTCTGGTTTTGAGGTTCGCTAACAGTTTTGCCTCCAAGGAACATCGCAGCTTGAAAATGCTAAAGCTGGAACAAAAACACCCCGTAGTGATTTTAACGGGCTTGAGGACGCGAGGCTCTCCAGAAAACAGCCTCCCCCGTCTTTCTAACACCCGGAACCGGAACTTGTGTGGTTTCTTTGGAAGTAAATACAAATGGCACTGGGAGTGGCAACTGTATTATATATAACCAATGATTTCCAAACGATCGTCATTGTTTGTCGAAAATCGACATGGCTAAAGTGCAGGATATAAGTTAGTCGGAGTGAATTGACACATGCGCACATCAGACGAAAGGGCCAATAGATTTCTGCGCGGTTTAGCTGACAGCGGTCAGCCAGTAGATTAAAGAATTTGATTGTAATCGTATAGTCAGTCTGTGGTCGCTGGTAAAGATTTTTCTGCTTTGTCCCGGGTCAACAGTGGTGTCTCTCAGTGTTCGGTTTTGGACCTCTATTGTTTTTATTAATGACTAGAAGTTGCACCCGGATTCGCCCGGGGTTTTGTGATAGTAAGCTGGTTTTCCTTGTAAATACTTGGAAGGTATACCCATAGCTCTTATTAAATACATCATTTTCCATCATGTTGGCTACTGAAATTAATGCCAAAACTATTTCCTTTCTCTTCAGAAAAGTTGCCTACGCCTAAACAAATGAAGGATCTTCGGATTTGGTTCTTAAAGGACCTGAATTTGGACCCCCACTAGGCACATAATAAAGACTGCATGCCAGCGAGCTGCTATTATTAAAAAGGTTTTTACGCCTTGCCACAGAAATACCATAGTGTAGGCATTTTAAAGTCTATGTTTGAGAAAGCCTCTGCTTGAGTACGCTAGCCCTGTTTGGTCTCCGTACCAAGCAAGTGAGGATGTCTTGGACTCTGTTCAAAGACATTTTGCTAAATATCTTGATGGCCTACAGAAGAAATCTTATGAAGAGGGGCGTTGATTCCAAACTTGGAGACGCTCGAACTGCGACGACTCCGAACTGACCTCCATCTCTCATTTTCTACGCTACATGGTTTTTTTAATTTTTTTTTGAATTTTTTAGAATTTTTCTCTTTAATTACGCCACGGTGACAGAACCCGCGGCCACTGATTGCAGTAAACTGATTGTAAGTAGTAAACTGATCAGATTTTAATAATAGATTTATCGCAAGATGGTGCTGCATTATTTACTTGTGTTCTGTTGTGATGACGTTGCTGTAGAACAGTGACACGACGTAGTATTATTGTGTATAACTCTATGCTGGAGCCTTAATGGGTTAGCTGCAAGGGGCACTGCACAGAGAAACAGAAGGGCGTCATACTGAAGCCTATGCTGTGAAGAGTGATTTCTTAGACCTAAAACGCGCGATTTTTGTTGTTGGAGAAAACCACGTTATTTTAATCCTAAGAAATCCGCTCTACCGTTGTTTTTCCCTCCATTTTTATGTAGTGCACCTTGTAGTTATGCCCTCCAAAACCCATACTGGTGCCAATCTGGTGCCAATATGGCGGCAAATTTCACTGCTCTATAGCATCAGACGATGTTTTTTTCTTTTTCTTTTTAATGATTTTCATTTTTTAAGCTTTACTTTTGTTGCATACTTGTTTTTGTAGCCTATGTTTAATTTAACATTTAATCATCGTTTTAGTTTTTTTTTTTTGTCAGGGCTTTTAGATCGATGAATATATTTTATTTAGATTACAAGTGCAAAATAAAACAAAAGTACTGTTTGGAAAAGAAGGTGAAAGAACAAACGAAATATGCGTAAAAGATAATATTTAAAAAATAGCTGAATTACGAGATTTTGTGATTATTTTTTAAAAAAAATTGTTGTATAAATACTTGTCAAAAAAATTTTAAATGCTTGTAAATAATTGTAAAAATTATGATAAAAATAAAGGAATACGAATGAGGAAAAGAATGCAGAGATTTAAAACGCCGGAGTGGAGAAATATTTACGAAATAAGGAATAAAAAATATTATATACTTAAGAGTTTTAATAAATTAAACCGAAGAATGCTGAACCATTAAAATAAAGCAGAGCCCAATTTAGAAAAAAAGGAATTAAAAAGGAACTAAAAAAAAAACAATATAAATGTTGAAAAAATGGAACTTTCAGGATGAAGTGTATGATTATGTGAAGTTGTATAACATTGTAAAATATCACACATACCGGCATATTAAAATAAAATATGTGTGTGTATGTAAAAATATTTGAAATAATACAATTAATAGTATATAATATATTTTGCTGTTGATCTTGTAAGTTTCTTTGACAACTTCGAGCTTTGCAAACACTGCAATAATTTTATTTTTTAAATAACAGAAAATTATTATTAAATGGACAAGAGGAAGCCCGTGCTATGCACGGGGCCGGTCATGAATGAAGTTTACTGACACATTTCCCGGGATATTTTTCCGGCACTCTTCCCGACGACTTCTAAGATTGATCGACCACTCATGCCTGACTCCTCTTTCAATGGAGGTAGAATGGGAGAGCGCATTTACAATACGGGCGCGAGGAGGGGAGAAGTGATTGTTCGGCCCGACGACTTGTCAGATTGAACCTTTATTGAGTTGATCGACCACTCATGCCTGTCTCCTGTTTCCATGCAGGCAGAGTGGGAGAGTGCATTTTCAATGCGGGCGCGAGGAGGGGAGAAGTAGTTTCTTTTTGGCCTTCCTTTTAGCCGGCCTCCAACATTATTATAAAGATTAACGCACAGCAAACTAAACAACTGGCCATCTAAAACAACACTTAAAAACACGGACCTCAAGTCGTTCAGTAAACGTCGCATATTATCCATAACCAAATTCCAAAGGAAAATGGTCGAACCATTTCTACCAATCTTTTGAGTCTTCAAGGCTTACAGTGCCGTGCGGTGCAAAGCTGAGTTAAAGAACTTTTTTATCCGGTGCTGGTGTTGACAGGGTGAAGGAACCCACAAATATATTTCTTTTTACACAACAAACAAACCGCTTGACTCCTTAATCATTGAGCGTAAAGTTGGTGCGCCCACGTGCACCTGGAAGCAAGCGGTAAAGTTAAGCCTAACGACATCACGGGTGCTTTTTTTCCAGCTATCGACCGTTTTGAAACGCAGATTTCGAAGCGCTAGCTTGGCGCCATCTAGTGACAGTGATATCGCTAACCTTTGACCGCTGGTGTAAGTGGACGCACCAACTTTACATTCAATAATTAAGGAGGCACGTGGCTAGTTTGTTATGTAAAAAAGAAATTTCTTGCGCATTCCTTCGCTTGTTGAAATCAAGTGCTACATAGAACTAAACAATGGTAGACGGCGCAGGATGCTGCAATGTCTCATTCGAGGAATAGGCACCTTTAAATTCATAAATCAATAAAATTGATCAAGGGGCTTCGGCACTCACCGATATAGTTCTAATCGTTATTCAAGAAAATTAATCAAAAAATAAAGAACGAAAGAATAAATCATAAGTTAAAGAGTAAACTAAGTAAACAGACTGTATTAAAAACTAGCCTTGTATAAGAATACAAAATACATATATGAGAAAGAAAGAAAAAACAATTACCCTGACTGGGACTCGAACCCAGGACTTCCTGCTTTCGAGTTGTAATCGGGGCAGTTGTCTTTTCTTTCTTTCTCAAATTAGTGTATCGTGTATCGTCACAAGGCCAGTCTTTATTACAGACTGTTTGCTTGGTTTATCCATTAGCTTGTGAATTGTTCTTATTTAATGCACGGTGATGACGTCACGCTAATACATCCCCATGCTAAAAGTGTAGTCGTTATATACGGTTAATGTGAAAACCCACACACGTCACAGTCGGTTAATTTTGATAACCCACACTTTTTTGATAATCCAACACTTTTTACGAGGGTCTACACAACCCCTGCTCCCCCATGTGACATATGACCCGACTTTGCAAAATTACCGTACACAACACAAATGCAACCAGCATAAGCAGGCACATTTATAACCTGCGACACATTTCTTTCTAGCCTAACACGAAAAAAAAAAAAAACCCGCGTACTATGCTCGACCCCCACCCACGGAGGAATGGCCCAACCATCTTTCGTTCCGACGATACGAAAACTAGGCTACTGACACTTTGAAATACACCAAAAAACCTGCGACACTCAAGCGAATAGCGCATTTTATATACTCATCTTATTTAAACTATTAAAGTAGAAAAAATACAGTTTTACCTTAAACACAAACATCGGTATTACGCAGTGTCTCTCCCCTTCAGTCGGCCTTCACACACAGGAAGCTTCAAACCCCGTTTCTAAACCGGAACTTCCGTTCTGGAATTTACATAAGTCGCATGTAAAAAATCTTAAATTCTTGAAACAAGTCTTTAAAAAACTCTAATAACACGATAAATTAGCTCGACGTTACACCTTAGCATTAAAATACATATCCGTGAGTCCTAGTCGATTTGACGGCTATAATTGCTCTTGAGCTCGAAACGGCTAGTCCACTATCTTGGGGCCGAAGGAAAAAACTCGTGGGCTTCGCCCACTCGTGTTTCCCTCCACCCCCTCGATATTGGACTAGCCGTTTCTTGCTCGTGAGCAATTATAGCCGTCAAATCGACTAGGACTCACGGATATCTATTACTTATTACTCGCGTGGAGTTATTTCTAGTGTGGAGGCCAGGAGGCAAGTTGCTTTCTGTCCTTGCGTATGTTTGTGGCCTTTAGGTCACCACTGAGAAAGATTGACCAGCTACTACGCTCGGCTGGAGCCAGCCAGGATCCGCCCCGGTAGCACAGTACTTAGGCTGACCCGCCTTGTCAGCGGCAAGTCCTGGGTTCAAATCCCAGCCGGGGTAGTTGTGCTTTATTTCCGTCTTTGGTTAGTGTATCTTGTATCTCACAAGGCCAGTCTTCAATTAAGCAGACTATTTGCTTCATCAGAAATTAATGTCCAACTAAAAGACCTGACACACAAAATGACTCTTAAAACTATGTCTTTCCGATAATGGTTGTCAACCACTGATTACAAATTCAACCGACACACCAACCACGATAGTCCTATACGTGATTTCACTCCTAATAAATAAGGCGTGCCGTCCCGAACCGAACCGAGCCATGCAATTTGTTTTCGCACGTAGTGATTTCAGCGTGCCGTGCCGAACTGGACCACAATTTTCCGCTGGTATTTCCTAGGTGTGAAAGCAAATAGCGAGCGAGACGTGACGTGCATGACCATACCGAAGGTTTTCATAGTATGGAGTGTAAATGAGCAGTAAACGTATCAAGAAAACGAAGCCAATATCACATGCGAATTAAAACACTTCTTATATTTCCGAGGTTAAAAGCGATACCTTCATCAGAGATATTAACAACACATACAAAAACACCTTACACTATGACATATACCAGATAAATTGCCAAAAAACCAGTAGTTACTTTTACCTACCATTTGCAAGTATTGTTTATAGAACTTTCTGGGTAATATGACCCTTATTGCACATTTTTTTCCATATTTGTACATTCGTTATTCTTAATCCTATTTTGTTTGTTTTAAGTGCTGCGGCACACTCCATACCATCATGGCTGACCAACTTATAGAATAATGGAAGGTGTTTTTATATATGTTTTTAACCTCTCTGACGAAGGTATCGCTGTATTATTTTATCTTCAGTACCACGCAAAATCACTCAATTTTGTTAGTTACCGACGTATTTTTTCATCCTCTTCTCATTTCACGTTATAAAAATGGGGGAAATTTTTTTTTTTTAGTTCTCCAAAAACCACGTAAAACGGTCGACTCGGCCGTGTTGAAGCGGCGGCCATGTTCCGGGATACGGAGTAGCAGTGACGAAAAGGTGGCTTGGAGAAAACGGAAAGTAATATTCCAAACTATGCTGCCTGGCTCGCGTTGCCGGCGCTTCTTCAGTTTAGGTGGAAAAGAGTCTGGTTGCGGTTTCTGATGTTATGTGTTTAACCGCAGTGAGCGCGGCAGCGCGAGTGAGGCTCGTAATTTGGAAAGAAATGAGGAAGAAAAATAATTTCCGTTTCTTTTATTGAGATGGAAATCATGTTTTCCTGCTACTGTCGTTTTACGTGTTTTCAATATTTTTTCCAGAACTTAAAATACAGATTTTCCCACAGATTTTTCAATTTGAAATGGGAAGAGGAATATAGGATGAAGATTTGCGTTGGTTAGTAAAAAAAATTAAGTGATTTGGAGTAGTTCAATTAAACTACATAATTACCCTTGTTTTAATTCGCATGTGCTATAGAGCAGCGTCAAGTGACGTCATATTGGCTACAAGAGAGATAGCTGCAAGGGGCACTAGATTAAAATGGAGGGTTAAACAGCGGCACTTCTAGTCAAGGCAGTGATTTGAGAGCGGATTCGTGGGCTTAAAAAACCGTTGTTTTCTCCAATCCCTTATGCTGCGAGGTTGTAATCGGAAAATAAAGATTCTACTTGCTTTAAAATGTCACCAACTGCCAACAAATCGACAAAAATCGCACGTTATAGGCCTAAGAAATCCACTCTTAACAGCATTGTCTTCAGTAAGACGCCCTTCTTTTCGCCATCCAGTGCCCCTTGCAGCTAACACAGTTACTGGCTCCACCATTGAGTTATATACAATAATACTACGTTATGTCACTGCCCTATTGGCTTCGTTTTCTTGACATGATTTTCGTATATAGTATAGTACGGTACATTCGGCTACAGCATGCTTTAAATTATCACGTTTTAACGGCGAATTCGTTTTTAACGGCGAATTTATTACATGTCAGCAGGCAACGAACTCCGTTCTTTTATCCATCTTATGCTTATTATACCTATCATGCACGCATTTTTTTTCGGCTCAGGGCACGAAACTGTGCTGATTGCCTGTCGCGTTCTTTTCGTGAGATCATCTGACAAGCAATTTGATGTGCGAAGTGTCTCGTTTCTGAGTTGATGTTTGTTTTCGGTTCCCTGGGTTGCTGTTTGTTTTCACTGCAATTCCCGTATCTTTTTACTCTGTCGTTGGCAAGGATTCTACGCTAATTGCACGTCCAAGGCCCCTTATAGATATCGGAGGTAATCAACCTACGTCACTAGCGTTTCGTCCGTTGCCTAGATATTACCCTTCTTTCTTGTTACTTTTTTTCTGTTGTCATTACTGGCTTGTCATATCTAGAGTGGATCAACTCTCGTCCAAAAACCAAGATAATTGAAGTTACCGGGGAGTAGTTCGACGAAAGGCATCGCTGCTTGAAGTTCGAGAAGCTGTTTTCTGTCCCTCACTGATCTGTAACTGCACCGTCTAGACGTATTCTGAGAGTCGTGCGGATAGGACAATTTCGAAACAGTTCTGTCTAACGGCACCCTATCATCGACAGTGTACGACTGAAAAAAAAAAACGTGCAATCTGCTTTTTCTTTAAGTTCCTAGGTGCGACACCCCAGGGAACCTATTGTCCCCGCTAAATCCGCTGGTCGTCGCATGATAGCTATTGTTTAACCACTCATTGTATGAGTGCTAGTGGGCAAAGGCTGTAGCGCACATCCAAACGGACAGCCCAGGGTTTTTTATTATTTTTTTTATTAAATTTTATACTTTTAATTCAAAGAAAGTAGGAGTCATTTATCTTTTTCCAGCTGTGGTTCGAAAAATTTTTCATATGTGGAAAGCTAAGTATAGCAAACTAATATAATATTCTTTAAGTAATCAATGGAGTATCCTGGAAGTGGGCATAAAGGTTTTCCAACAACGGTTGCCAGCGCGCGTAATAAAATAAACAATAAGAAATAAAATGTTGTAATGCTTCATCTACGTTTGATTTGCATACATGACGTATGGTACCACGCCCACTAAAATGGTAAATACGCTAATTTATAGGACACCCGGCCAGCCTTATAACATTCCGCGTGCCTTGTAACTGCTACACGCAAATTACCATCCGCGCATTTACAGCGCCAAGGTCGGCTGAGGTGGTAGCATGCGTTCTTCGCAGCGAGACACATATCTGCTGTCTCGGTTGGCTTTGGGAATAGTACACGAAACAGAATCAAGTTAAAGATTGTGTCGTCACAAATCGGAATGATTCTCGTATTTTAACATCACAGTTTATAATTTTTTTAGGCTAGTGACTTATAATTTTGCTTCAGCGATCTATTGGAATAATTAATTTTAATTTTTACTGCATTAGTCTTTTAGATTTTTGATCTCATAGTAATTGCTACCAAACGATTAAAATTAATACTGTGCGCACACAGATAAAACTTCAAGGTCACTGATGGCGCGCAATGCATCACATACGTTCTGGAAGAACGCAAATAAAGTTCCCCAATATTCAACAGAAAATCTCCTAGATGCCGCATTTTAAATCGGATTTTTAGCAAGGGAAAAACTAACGGTAAGTAAATACATCTTTGGAGCCGTACTTGATGTGGAGGATCGAAAAAAAAAACGGCGATGGGAGGAATGTACCTTTAAGAGTAGCGATCCACTTCTCGCTCTAATGAGGACTGCACTACCTTGGGAGTTTTCAAAGAAGTCTTCAACTCGTAGTTATTTTTCAATTACACACTTACTGGGCTGAATCGCCAAAAAGTTCGGATGCTACTAATTTAACCGATGCGGACATAAGTTTACTGAAACTAATCTCAGTTAGAAATGTGTGCAGAAACTTCACAATGATAATATTCTGATAAGTCGTCCTGTTTGGAAGTCATTGGTTAAAAACCTCCTTTGAAATCCTATCACTTCCCATAAAAGCTAGTCTGAGCAGCTATTTTAATTTGATAATCACATCTCGATCCTCATATTTAGACCATCAGATAGGGTGTGATGAAAAAAAATAAAATTTTCGAAATTCGGAATGTCATAGTGCGGGTAAGTTGCCTTTAAACATCAATAGCTTACCAAACAACAATTTTCATCAATCTGAGATCATGTCTTGAGGGTGGAATGAAAAAATAAAATTTTCGAAATTAAGGTTACTTTTGCACGCATCGTTTTACAGATCATCTCAGAAGGTAATAATAGCTTCAAGTCGGTTTGTTTGTCACGAATTTTACCCCGTGCATGACAAACTATGACGTCATGAACAAATGTAATGAAGGTAAAAAAAAAAAAAACGTTGACCTTATTTATCATGTTCTTTCGCGTATTTGAGGGTCATAATATCCAGTTACAGCGACAAAAATAGGCCTAACGGAAGCGCAATTTAATTATCTTTCGTTTGGTCCTACTCCCATATTTGTAGGTGCCTTGTTTCCAGAGGAGTAGAGGTACACGCATGCACGCACACACGCGCATATCATACGTCTTTAATGATGTAGATTTTAAGGGCAGAGTTACAACATTTGTTGTTGTTGTTTGTTTTTAGGGAGCACTAACCAAATATTACAACAATGAAACGACGTTCAACGGGTTTCAAAGGGTTTAACGAGCGTTAACCGCTCCTGGTCATCTGCCCGAA
The DNA here is from genome assembly GCA_023313725.1 of Lithobius niger. Classification (NCBI taxonomy): domain Eukaryota; kingdom Metazoa; phylum Arthropoda; class Chilopoda; order Lithobiomorpha; family Lithobiidae; genus Lithobius; species Lithobius niger. The sequence continues at coordinate 13,149 of JAHWFP010061226.1, forward strand.
GCCCTAAGGCCCTAATGAAACGACGTATTTTGCTTGCAACAATGAACATGGAGACGTGAGATTAGATTAGAGGCGAGTGAGAAGTACGACAACAACAGCACGAATGAAGAATTGTTTTTTCTGCTAAATAATGCGAGTACGGTGGACTTCTAGACAAAGACTAAGACACACGTAAAGCTACTAACCCAACCCCCCCCCACCCCCCACCCCCCCAAAAAAAAGAAGGGGGACCGTAAACAGGATTCGGTTTTTCATCTAGTAATTGATAAGGGAAAAAAGAGAAAAAAATATAGATTATGCATTTGAACCAAAATATGTAATATCTCCCCAAAAAACAAAACTTGTTAAAGATTTCCGTCAAGCTTTCTAGCCGTTTAAAGTTGTGATATCAAACGCCAAGCTCTTTTGCCAAGTTAAATCCCAAATAAAACGACTAAGGATTCAAACGTTAAATGAAATAATTGAAAACTTGCACGGTATTAAAGCAATTTCCACATTTTTCATTTAACCTTCGAATCGTAGGCCCTATTAGTAAAATAGTAAAAGTAAATAATATTTCCCACAGAAGGTGGGCAGGACTTGGAAGGGTGGTGAGCCACTGATACCAATCCTGAGATGGGTTTTGGAGCTTGGAGGGATAGACAAAATTACGAATTTCGCTTCAGAAAGGGGGTCAGAATCAAACTGTCCAGAGTACGCCAGGAACCAGACACGGTACTTTTCGAGACTATTTCCTCGGTCAAAGAGTTCCAAACCGGAACCACTCGAACAGCAAAGAAATTTCGGCGGCAGTCCAGACGTGAACCCTGAACCGACAGCTTCCATGAGTGGCCTCGAGTCGATGCCATATAGGACTAAGATCAAAAATGGGCAAATCCACGGGTAAGAATCCTCGTAAAATTTTATAGGTAAGAATGAGGTCAAACTTCAGTCTTCGGAGCTCCAAAAGTTCAAGTCCCGCCAGCGCCAAGCGTGCTTCGGGTGAATAGCCACGCAGACCAGGTAACCCCTTGGTAAATCTACGCCGGACCGATTCGACCAGGTCGATGTCTTTCAAGAGGAAGGGGGGCCACACCGGAGTTGCATATTCGAGCAGTGGTCGCACAAATACTTTAAAAGCCCAGACCTTAGTGGACAAATTTCCAGAGGTAAAACACCTATTTACAATAGCAAGTCGACGGAAAGCCAGTGCCACAATTTTCTGGCAATGGAGAGACGACTTCAAATCAGAAGTGAACCAGATGCCCAAATCCCGTACCTCAGACACTGACGGTAGAGTTAATCACCCAAAAGATAGTTATGATGCATATTTTGTAAGCCAACATGGAAAGAGTGGCACTTGGGAAACGATAAGGGTAACTGCCAAATAGTGGCCCATTTTGTGACCTTTTCGATTTCTGTTTCAAGCGACAGAGTATGTTCAGGTGATAGAATAGCTGAGCCTAATTTTAGGTCGTCAGCAAATTTAAGACCGTAGGTACAGCTATTTTCACAGTTTAAATCATTAAGATATATTACAAAAAGTAGTGGACCCAGAACTGAGCCCTGGGAAACTCCACTAAAAATGCTTGAGCACGATGACAAGGAGTCCTCAACAAGTACTTTTTGGGTGCGATTACTTAAGAATGATGAGATCCATTTCCAAAGGTCACCGTCAATACCGCACGTACGGAGTTTAAAGAGCAACTTGCGGTGGACAACTGACTCAAAAGCTTTTTTGAAGTAGAAATAAATTGTGTCAGATGGGACGCCAATGTCAAGGGAGTTTGTCCAGTGATCTAGCACAAGTAGGAGCTGGTGAGTTGAAGAGTGGCCCGGCAGAAAACCAAATTGGTCTGGGTGAAGGAGAGAAGCGTCTTGTAAGAAAGACAGAATATGATTTCGAATAATTGATTCCATAATTTTGCAAGCGACGGATGTCAGAGCAATTGGGCGATAATTATTTACATCCGACGGACAACCCTTCTTGAAAACTGGTACAACCAGGGCAGAGCAGGGAGATGCCCTTGATGGAATGAAAGTTTGAATAATTTTGAGAGTGGGTAACAAATCTCGGCGGCAATATGTTTGTAGAAAAACGAAGAATATCCATCCGGGCCACATGCATGGCTGGGTTTTAATTTAAAGATGATAAGTTTAATCAAACTTGGTGGGAAAGAAACTGGTGCACAATGCACCGTAGCATTTCTTAACATGGAAATTGAGGCAAGGCAAGCATCATCATCCGTAACACAATTAGATGCGAAAACGGTACTCAAGGCTTCTGCTTTGTCCCGATTTTCCGTAATGTAGATGTCCCCATTTTTAAATGGAGGGAGTGTGCGAGATGATCCCGTTTTCTGTCTGTATAATCGGAATAGGGCAGATAGATTTCCCTCCTTGACAGCAGCTGATTCATGTTTACTGTGCCAGGATTCCACTAAGGAGAAATACTGTCTACGACATGCATTGTAGGCAATACGGGAATCGGTATTTCGATCAGGTTTGTAGTGTTTCCAAAGCTTCAATTTGGTATTACGTAGTTTCAAAATATTTTTTGGAACAAGATTTGGCACTGATCTCGTCACATGAATGGGTTGCTTACAGCTGTTTACGTGATTTCCCAAGATCCTAAGGAAACAATCCCAAGCCTGGTCAATGTGGGAATGAATGTCGAAAATTTGCTTATCCCAGTCGATTTTTGATAGAGATGAATTTAATAGTTCGAAATTGATACGACCAAACGATCCACCCGCACGGTTTCTATCAGACGAAATTGTGCAATGGACATGGAAGGTAACCATATTATGGTCACTGTTCCCCAGATGGTCCACCACAGATAGATCGTAAATCAAGCGTTCATCCTGGGAGAGTACCAAGTCAAGAATGTTAGGCCCACGTGTAGGAGCATCAACCAACTGGCGCAAGCCAAGGGGTGCAATCAGCTCAAGGAAGAAACGATGATGGTTATCACTTGCTGAAACACTTGACCAATCAACAGTCGATAAATTAAAGTCACCCAACAGGATATTTGAGTAATTAAGTTTGAACGAGTTTAC
>JAHWFP010061232.1:0-11688 GCA_023313725.1 Lithobius niger
GCATCGTAGATAACTCTGTCATTGTCCGTAAACACAAGGTCCAGGATATTTCTTCCCCTAGTTGGTTTAGTTATCAATTGTGACAAGCTCTCGTTTATGTCACTTCTTTTTTCTTGCATCTGTGTAGGGTATCAGATGAAAGAAAATGTATCACGTTTTCCATGTAAAAAAAAGGCTAATAAACATTTTCGCGAAAATATACTAAGCTGTATTATTTCAACATTTTGCAGCTAAACCAAGATTTTATAATAAGAGTATAGCCTATTCGCCGAATTACATATCCTGATGGAGGAATTCTTTTTGCAGGATTTTGGAAGGTGGGGGGGGGGGGTTGTAACTATACAATTTAGTGACTGGTAATTATGTAGGGGCCGGGGAGTGGACGAAATGAAAATGTGATAACCAACTTTTCGATGATTCATTGTTAATCAAGACCCTGATAAAAACAGTGGCTCCCTCCACTCAAGATCCAAAAATAATCTTGTATCCCCCCCCATCCCCCCCAACCCTTCCCCCCAAAAGTGAGCTTTTCTTATAGGCCTATTGAGACTGCCTGTAGATGATTTCCTGTAGTGAATTTTACTTAAAAAGTAGCAGTCCGCACCGACAAGTTACCATACATTTGTAAGGAAAATATTGTCTAGTATTTGATAAATGAGCAAGCCTGATTTTAAAATATTCTAGAAAACATTCAAAGATTTTTTTCCGATAGAAATCCTTGTTGCATCCAGATTCGTATAAAAAAATGACGAATAAACAGTTTGCTCAATGACAGCGGTTTAGCATCTGAAAAACTAAGAAGCCGAGGAGGTAAAAGCTGCAAGACTTTTCTTGAAAGTTTATTGAAAAGCCAATAGGATAATTTTAAAACGTTGGAAACATTTAAGTTAAGGGGGTAAGGGCCTGGAAAGCCCCCCCCCCCCCACCCACCCTCTCCGAGCTGTCATGTATTTAGAAATTTTTAATGCTAAAAGTGTCATTTTGAAGTCCAAAAATGTATTTTTTCTCCAGTTTGGTCCGTGGTTTTTTGTGACCCCGTCAAGAGTGGCCTAAAATAATATATGCCTCCCCCCTCACGAGAAGGCCATGCCCCATGACCCCCGCCCCCCGCGCATTAAAACAACATCGGTCCCTTATCGAGCAATTTTTCGTTGGCAGAATTCGTCGAGTAGGAATTTATCTCGATGGAGTTTACTTATCACTGTTCGCCCATTTTTAATTTCACAAGCCATTTTTCGTCCAGTCTAATTTTCCAGATTTCATTCAACTCTGGCACGGGCTGGTACTTCACGACTTTTGGCGTCACTTGTGCTACAATAGGATCTTCTAATGTTCGACCTTGAAGCCTTCAGGTAAAACCTAAACCTGCAATGTCCTCCTCCTCTCAAAGTTTTTTTTTTCATACAAGCTTACATTTATTTTTATTCAAATCCAGTAATTTGTACAAGGCAGACATTTCCTCAGTAACGTAGTTCACAGCAATAATTCCCAGTCGACGACGTGATCACATAAAAAGTTCACGTCCCACGACAAATTTTAATGCATCATACCAAAGGATTTAACCGTAATATTTGAAATCGATTTGTTGGTAAAAAAATTTAAACAATTAAGGTATAATGAAGCGTAGTCGTTATACACGGTAATCTGAAAACCCACACACGTCACAGTGGGTTAATTTTGTTAACCCACACTTTTTTTAATAATCTAACACATTTAGGGGGTCTGTAACTAACTAATCCACCATGACTAACTTTTCATGTTAAAGGTACATGCATCCATGTTGGCTTTCCTGTATGGCCCAGTTTTGCGACATTAGTTCAAATGTATGGAAATGTTGCCAACACATTCATTTTTTTTATTTTTTTCTTCTTTCGTGTGAGATGATTTTGCGACAATAACTCTAACGTGTGTAAATATTGCAAACGCTAGTTTCAATGGGTCGCACGACATACCGGAAGGATCGCCCCTTTAAACTGTGCAACACAAATTCAGTCAGCATACTCAATTGCAAAACCAGCGTACACAGGAACATTTGCGACAGGCGACATTTTTTACAGTACCAACAAGGAAAAGCCTAAACCAGCAACCTTTTGTCCGACAGTACGAAAACTAGGCTACTGACACTTTGTAAATGCACCTAAATACATCTAAAAACCTACGAGACTTAAGCGAATAGCGCATTTTATACTCTAATCTTCTTTTGTTACCCAAAAAGAAGATTTTGTTTTCTTACTTAATCCTTTGGTATGATTCATTAAAATCTATCGTGGTACAGTAGACGTTTTATGTGATTTCGTCGACTGGTATTAGCCTCAGGCCCAATGAGAAATTTTAAAGATTTAAACCTTCCAAACAATTTTATGATTAAGCTGAATTTTTAAGGTTTCAAACCCTTACAAAAACCAACTGTAGTTTTAAGTTGAATTTTCAAAATTTCAGACTCAAAATTGCCATCCTCGCAAACACCTACCGGTATTTGAGGCTCATAATATAAAGTTACAGTGACGAAAGTAGGCCTAAGAGCGCAATTTAATTGTCTTTCGTTTGATTCTATTTCCATTTTTTTAAGTGCTTTGGTTCCAGAGAACTACTGCTACAAAAACGCACGCACATCATTCGTCTTTAATGATGTACATATTTTATACAAACTAAATATTAAACCATCAAAGATGTAGACTTTTCAGCAGTTAGAACACATTTACCTTACTCAAGGGTAACATTAATACACTGTAAGAGAAAAAAAAAACTGCTTAAAGGTTTCAACAGAATGTCGCGTGGTTCGCTCAATCTACTGGCATCGTTGCAGTGTAGACAGTTTTTTTGGCGGATTAGAGAAATATTGACATTGCCGAATCTACCAACTACTTTCTCACATTCTTTTCTATGAAGCGGCGATGAAGAACCTTTTCAAGTGGATGTGAGCAGCTTTTGTTAGAAAACATGAATAAGTCAGGATTGCAGAATTATCCAGTGTCTGTAATGCTGTTTGTTTTTTGAGAGTAGAATCGGACGGGTGGAAGGGGAAGAAAGCATTTAACTTCTCTCACTTTATACCGTTTTACTAAGTAGACAGAAGGAACTAATGAACTAGTTCATTCAAACAAGCCAAGAGCTCATGTTTTCTACTATTTTAAAAACAGGTGTATAGGTGTATAGGTGCATTTAGGTGTCTTTACAAAGTGTCAGTAGCCTAGTTTTCGTACCGTCGGGACAAAGGGTTGCTGGGTTAGGCTTTTCCGTGTTGGTACTGTGAAAAATGTCGCCCGTCGCAAATCTTCTTGTTTACGCTATTTTGGGTATCCAATAACGAACTCCGACAACAAAGTGAATTTAATCACTTTTTCCGCTATAGATACAATTTATTTAGTTTAGTTCGAGAGACAGCAATTACACTCTAATTACCACCTTTTAATGATTAGAATATCATACAGAGTTGGTCAGCACAAGATTTAAATAGGAATTTTAGAAGTTATTAGTGTTAAATACTACATTTTTCTACTCCATAAAACTTAGCTCGGAGGAGAAAACGTCAAGATCGGCGTCTGAAAAGGACAATCTTAATTTGTGGCTACATTTTATATTTCTTGTGACTTTGGTATCCTGAACATACAGACTAACCGGACCTTTCAAACAACCGCTTTCCAAAGAAGAATTGAATTCATCAACTAGTCGATCTGTGATATTTTCTCCTGACAGGAATAGAATACGAAGGTTTGGACAACACTTTGCTAGGGAAATACAACTTTCCTCTAGTTTGCTACTATAATGGTCAGACGTAACATAGGCAAATTTTTCCATCCGGCCTTGGATTGCTATGCTCTCTATTCCTTCGCCTGTTACTTTTGTGTAACGTAGGGTCAACACTGCCAAAGATGGTGCGGATGCAAGTGCTGCAACTCCAGCATCAGTAACGCATGTAAATGAGAGGTTCAAGGACTTAAGTCTCTTGCATTTTTCAGCCAGTATTTCCATCAACTGGTCATCCACACCTTCAGCAGCAGCCAACGAGAGCACTTCTAACTGAGGTATCAGGTCTGGAATGCAATACCACTCACTTGGCTGACATGAACAACTTTCTAAAGACAAGGTTTTTAACGTATTACTGTAGTAACGTAAAGCCATCTTTAGCGGAGCAAGACAATCAAGCGTCAAGTCGATTGCGGCCAATTCAGCTATATGATGACATCTTTTTACGAGTTTTTTAAAAACAATTCCAACATCAAGATTACTCTTGGAAAAGTAGAATCCCTTCAAATCCTGTTTCAAAGAATCTATAAAGTCACCAGTAGCTTGCCAATTGTCTTCCAAATGAAAATACTCTAATGAATGACAATACTTTAGGAAGGAACTGAGAATGTCATCATTTAACTCTGAATAATATAAAAAAACCTTTTTCAATTTCGAGCATCTTAAGGCTAAATTTATTAGGTAGCCGGCACACTCGTTTCTTAATTCACGCAACCTGACTTCTATGAGATTTTGGCAGTTGTCTCCTATTATGTCGAGCACCTTCTTTCTTAAGTTTAACCTTCTCCCCTTCTCTTCGTCCATCATCATTGACACTTCCACTTGTCTCACACTTCTACCACAACGAGACAAAATGGCTAACACAACTTTATCCGTTAAACTGATGCGTTCCAGTCCTAGCTTTCTGTTAGCATAAAAGTTAAGTTGAGTTGGGTATTTCCACAGCCCATTTGCTCCAATATCTCTCCACCTCCTGCACACAAGTTCAGTTCTAATACGTTCTCTTATATCTAAGAAACAAAAAATGTGTTCTAGAATTTCATTGGGTAAGTCCTGAATGAGAGCGCAACGACTAAATGGTTCCAACTGGCTGAAGTCATTTTTCAAAGTTTCCATTGCAGATTTCGATATGTTTTTTGAATTCTAAGAGAAATTAGTTTCTTCGCATACCAAACAAGCTCTTATCAAAAATCATACGAACTTACATAAAAAAAAGTTATCAAGTCTCCTTTGTTCTACAGTATTCGAAGTAACGAGTACGCCATAGGGCCTTAGGGCTTCGGGCAGATGACCAGGAGTGGTTAACGCTCGTTAAACCCTTTAGTAACGAGTACGATCTCACGCGATGGTGTGAACAGAATGAGAGTGCCAACGTAAAGCTGACAAGTAACAAAGAATTAGATATCATATCGTTGATTACTTTAGTGAACAATAGGATGATTGACAAGCCCGTCCCCTGTGAAAAATAGATAATAGTTGACGTGCATAGTTACGTAATTGCTTGTGGCTGCTAATCAGATTTTTCGCCAGTGACGGCGTAATAACCACGCAGGAGAAAAAAAATTAACCGTCTGTCTGTTTGGTTTGGAGCACTGGAATACTTTGGAAATTTTAGTTTAGACAACAAAATTGTAAAAAAAAAAAGCAAAATGAAAATGGAAGGCAGCGCTCTAAACCAAAGAGTGTGGTTTTATCAGTCGGTAATGACTTCTATCAAAGATAATCTTGTCGTTAATCTAGTTCTGTGAAACCTAACTTGAAATTAGCCCACTAAGCAGATGATATAATATTTACTTGCAACTTGTAGAATAGGTAGGTATAAGGTGGTCCACTGTTCTACAAAAATATTGTCCTCCATCGACCGGTACAGATGCGTACGAATATATAAGTTTCAAAAAGATTTTCTGATGACTAAAGTTACGAAATTAGCAGAAAATTTAGTAGTAAACGGAGAACCACAGTAGAACCAACAGTTGGAACAGCTCGGGATGACAATTTAGCAGGAATAATGACGAAAATATTCACGCAACATTACGAGTTCGAAACTGAAACTGGTTTTTTTGGATTGGACCTACAATGCACTAAACCACTATGCTGACTGATCACTATCAACATTGTTGCTAACTTGCCATAGGGATTGTTTACTCAAAACTGACGCCAGGGGGTGACTGAACTCTAGAATTCCATCTCTGTACAAACAAACACTTTTTGCTTTTTTTGTATCCAATTTCGTGTAGTTTCGTCCCATTCCTATTATTTCCGACAAGGCCCATTTTTCCGAGTAAGACATTTGAGAGGGTATGAATTTGTTTATTTACCCATGAGCCTTTGCCTTGTGTTTATTCCTTTTCCATTATGGGAATGTTCATATATTACGTTATCAAGGAGGGGAAAGGGGGGTTCGCCTAGGGGTGACAAGGGGGGGGGATTAAGTCAAATACGACGCAATACTGGAGGGGGTTGAGCTATTGATGATGATTGATGACGAGAGAAGAGGGAAGGGTTGAAAATGGCAGCAAAATTTCCTCTGCCTACTAAACGTGAGAATTGTCCAGACACAATCCGTAGACAGTAGCCCATCAAACTAACACCAAACACGTTACTCGTATTAATTAAGCCAGGTTCGCTTTTGATGGAGTCAGAATTGATTCTGGTGCACGATGGCGCATTGCTTGTTCGATGGGCATGGGTATAGTTTTCGGCATACCTGTCTAACAAAACTTGCGTACGTTGTTGTTTTGGGTTTTAATAAGCTCCCTTTAAAAATGTTGTTTTATTTACTTCGCATTTTATCTGCATTGAAAAGCTTAATAAACAAATGTAACGTTGTAAATTTTGTTTTTTGTTTTCAATAATGTACACTATGAGTGAAGTCTGAGCTCGTGTTGGAATTCTTAAGCCAAACTTTTTACCAATAGAAATGTATTGTTTGAACTCCACCAGATTGGGCTGTGCTTGACTGCGTACAGGGGGCTGACTTTTATGTACAACGCATAAAGCCTTAAGATTGAGACGAGTTCAATATTAAGGTATTTTGAAAAGTAATTATGTCATGTACAGAGATAAAGCTGAGCTAAGAAAATGTTCAATGGGCTAGACTTTCGACCTTGTGATCGTTATAACTGGCGGAAATGTACTGTCGTCGCTACTGAATATCAGGGGATTTACACCCTGGTGCTGTGTGATACGCTTGCCAAACAGTGGCGCCGCCACTTTTCGCAGTTGAAACTGGCCCCTACAATGCCAATACCTGCTGACATAAAACAGAGATCCTTTGAAATGGAGCTTGGGGCCACTGGCAGACTCTCAGCAACATGCACCTTTTGAGTCATATAACATTGCTTTTTCTAAAGATGGTTTTCTGCCAGACGTAGTTTAGGAGTGAGTTTCCCTGCAAGGATGCCAGGGACGCTGGGAGTACAGAGGATTTGGAAACCAATCCACACCCGCTCAATTACCAGTTGCTGGGTCTCCAACACCAATCACCTGTGATGGGTGCCACACCACCTGTCATGAGTGCTTCGTGTTCTCCTCTAGTAGTGGGAGGCACAACATGTTCTCCTCCTGTAGTGGGAGGCTCTCAATGTTTTGCTCCTGTAGTGGGAATTCCTATTCGCCGCTACAAGAAACGTAAACCACAAGGTTCTCCACCATTTGAAGATCCAATACAAATTATCACTCGATTTTTTCTTTTCAAAACTTTAAAGTTTTTTATCTAAGATTTTTTTATGTACAGTTCCGGTCAAAAAAAAAACGCCTTCGTTGTACGGAAGAAGTTGAAGGATTAATGTATGTGACTCTGAACGTAAATGTTGATATCTCATAAAACTACTGGGCAGAATTGAATGAAACAAAAACTGGGTTGCTTATTATGATATCAGCTATACTAACATACGTATTACATGTGATGGTAAGTAGGCAAATATAATTGGCCGAGCGAGCAGCACGAGTTGATAACTAATAATATATCTCATAAATTACTGGATAGAATTGAATAAAACAAAAACTGGGTTAATTGTTATGATATATGCTATATTTCTACACGTTTGACATGCAATATTCAGCAGAATATTGAAATTCAGTCTTTGTTTCATGAAAATCTTTCCACTAGTTTTCGAGATATAATCAGATATCATTAAGTTTTTCTCGCTCGGCCAATTATTTTCAGCCAATTAAGTAGTATTGAATAAGGGTAGAAATACAGTATACAATCTAATAAGCATTTCAGTCTTTGTTTCATGAAAATCCGTCCAGTAGTTTGCGAGATAACTGATTTTCTCCATGGTTGGTATTACGACCCTCGATATAACGAAAAAGGGCGGTTTTTTTGACCGGAACTGTACGTATTGTAAATATTGTAAATAAGAGCTTGATAGACTATTTTTGAGAAACGAATTGTTAACCCTTCATTGCCCGTTGGTACTTCCGGTTTGTTCAGACATTTTTTTTTTGTGTATTGGGCACTAAAAGAACTTCCCCAAAAATTGTTTTTTTTATTTTTATTTTATAACAAAAAAATATACAGCATGTCTGCATATGTGGACAAATGGACATTGGGCACATGAAGATGTCCCAAGGAAAAATAAACTTAGCTTCTTTACCTGCCTGCTTACATTATACTTTGCTTAAAGAACACCACCATGAGTTTCTTAAGCATGAGTTAACCTAAGCCTTGCATTGAGAACACTGAAAACATGTTTTACTTTTACTAGTAGGAAATTTGCGCCACTTTCTCCAGCATTTTCAACTGGAATATTCTTAACATTTATCAGTGTAGTTGATGGCTTTGAATTGAAATTTTGTCATCTACAATATCTTTGCCGTCATTATCTACCACGTCTGTATCATTGCCTGCTGAAAATTCATTTAAATCCTTCTAAACGGTCTTCACCCATTACTAAGTTATTCTCACTGTTATAAGCCAATTCAGTTTATTCCTTAGATGCCCATTGTCTACATCTGTAGACAAGACTATGTACCGCGAACGCCCAATGTCTACATTAGTAGACACAAGGTTTTACAATAAGTTTTACCTACTAAATCTAAACAACAGCTGCTGGAAACTTTGCGTCCACCCGTGCTTTTGATCATTTTTTAAGCTAAACATCGCCAACAATGCATTTACAATTTAAAATATGGTACATTACCTGGCATGGGCGTGATTTTGCAGGTTGCCTATATTTTGGCCTCTCTGTTTACATTCTTAGAGAGGTGCTGCCCTCTAGTGGATATTTTTAGAAGTAAATTTGTCTCCATATGTGGGCATTGAGCCAATGAGGGTGGCTGTGTAGTGCATGCAATACAAGACTCAGACAAAAATAAAGAAAATTGTCTACTTTTGTAGATGTTGGGCAACAAAGGATTAAGAATTTTCGACAATCAAAATTCTTGAAATTGTTTAATTACAAACATAATATGTAATAACTCTTTACTCTCTAAAACTCTCTATAGCTCTCTAAAAAGATATTATTGATTGAAAATTAATAAGATCATCCCGCACTAAAGATTTTGTAAAGTGCGGTAAAGCATTTGTTTGTAGGGGGGGGGGCCCCCAATGGTGTCTCTCCTTACTCCCGGATGGCGCCACCATCCGCGTTTGTGCGATGAATGCTTATAGAGCAGCGTCAAGTGACGTCATATTGGCTACGAGACACCATTTGGAGGTAATAGCTACAAGGTGCACTAGATTAAAATGTAACGGAAAACAACGACACTTCTTCTCAAAACAGTGCTTTGAGAGCTGATTTTTTTGGCTTAAAAAAACGTTGTTTTCTCCAACAACAAAAATCGCGCGTTACAGGCTTATGAAATCCAGTCTAATAGCATTGGCTTCAGTAAGACGACCTTCTTTTCTTCCTCCAGTGCCCCTTGCAGCTAACCCAGTTACTGGCTCCACCATAGAGTTATACACAATAATACTACGTTGTGTCACTGCCCTATTGTCAGCTGATGCTTCTATTAGCTGACCGATGTTAATAAAACCAATCGGAACTGACGATGAAGGGGTCGGTCAGTCAGTAAACAGTAAACTTGTTTTGTGTGTCTCTTCTCGTGAGTAAGATGTAGGTTGATACCAAAACACCACAAGATAGGGAACGAGGTGAGATTCAGCAGTTATGAAACGAGTCTACCTACAAGTAGTGACGCAACATTTAAAAAATACAAGTAGCAAGATTAAAAAAAATATATATTTGGGAAAAGCAAGGTAAAAATATTTGTACTTATCAAGTATACTCACATGAAAGTACTTTTCCTGTACCCTCAGCAGTTTTCTGGTGCAGCAGAATCGACAGTCGATTTCAGGAAAATACGGGAGACAACAACAACAACAACAACAACAACAACAACAACAACAACAGCAGAATCCAGTTTGGGTTCGTGTTTCCTAAAGAAAAAGAAAAAGCAATTTGCTGTAACTCTGCCCATGAAAAGTATTGAGATAATCTGATAATTTGAAGTGTACGCTAACCCTAACCCCCAACCATGCCAGTAAATGCAAGTCACACTGTTAAACTATAGCTATAGTTGCTAAATTTCTACTTTATGCCGCGCATGGAAGAATTTATTTTGATGAAGTCCACTCGTAGCTTGTTGGCTAATAATTGCTCAAATATGAAAGTTATTTTTTCAACAAGAAAAAGTTATCCTGTGACACTGACAGTGACATGGAAGTTGACAGACGACTAAAGACTTAGGTTCAAACAAAGTTTCATCCTTTTCTATCGCATTGTTATTTTTTCTCAGATGCCTGACAACGGCCCAACTGCTTTAGCAGTGAAGTAAAAAGTGTCTAGCGGTCGCTGTTTTATCTGGATAGATCGGTGTTGATATTTACGTTGAATTTTGGCACGACACGAGTATTTCACCTTAATGGGGCAAATCTGTCATCGTTATTCACACCTTTTTCCAACAAAAACCTTTAAGCTTTGTCATTACTTGATTTTTATGTTGTCAAGTAACCAAGTCTCCCGATCAGCCAAAGTTTCATCCTTTTCAGTCGTATTGTTATTTTTCCTCAGAATACCTCCTGATAACAGACTACCTCTTTTAGTTGTATAGGCAACAGTGTATGCAGTATGTCTCAGACGTCCCGTCTACCCAAAATAAAGTGTTATATACTGGATATGAGTTGGTAACAGCAACGCACTCATATAGGAAATCACCTATGGCGAATCCGATGATGGTTCCCAAACTGACCTTGGAAGTCGTCTTCAAGGTCATCCAAAATATATCTCCTATACTATTTAAGATACGGACGTAAAGTAAATTAGAAAGTTGTTTGGAATTATAATACAAGGCCAACAAATAAAACAGAATTGAAATCGCGTCATAAAAACGGAAAATATGGGCAAAACAACTTAGACTCTGCAGGGGAGCCAACCATGGGGCAGCGATAAGCCTAGAAAGTGATCAAATACATTTAAAAGTGTTTTGAAGCAAAGATTATACACAAAACAATCCATCCAGCAAGCATGGAACGAACTGAAACTGAAAACTGAGGCTTACTAAAAATGGATATCTAGAAAGTGCACCATAACTAGAACACCAATCCATAGGCAGGAAAAATACAGGTACATTCTTCACTAATGAATACAAGTTTCCTTCATCACGTTAGGGTGATAACACAAATACGTTAATGCAGAACAAATTTAAATAGATAAAGCAAATTAACCAAAAATATCCACAAAATACTATTTTTTAGCCATATCGGTTGATTTATTGTGGTTCTGCGCTGAGTGGTGCACCTTACCGATAGCCGCTCGGGGCAGAGAGGAGCAGTAGCCAGTGTTTGCGGAGCTTTCTCTTTATTTTATAATTTGCACGAGCGGTTTTGAGCCATTAAAAGAAAGATATTTAGATTGTTCCAAAACCTTCTCTTTTAAAAGGGCACCAAACTTCATTGGGAAGGGGGAGGGGGTCACGTGCCCATGCCCCCCCCCC
>JAHWFP010061234.1:0-12051 GCA_023313725.1 Lithobius niger
AGTTGAATATATATTTCCATGAAATTCTGTGATTTGTAGATTTATTTCTACTCCAAGAAAAGTAAGTGTTGGCGAGGAATTCTATTTATCGTGACGGTTGCCCTTTTACTTTTTCCTATACGTATGTAAAATAAAAAGAGAAAACGAAAAAACCGCCTTTAATGTCGTCTATCCTACACGTAGGCTACAAAGTAAAAAGGCCTATCTTTTCTTCTGGTGAGTATTGCTTGAGTAGACTAACTCGCTTTTTCGGATTGTCAAACCGTAAATTAAAAAAAAAAAAAGCAGCAGGTTAATGAAAAATTGACAAAAGAGCTTAACTTGTCTTTTTTTTTTTAATTTACAACCACTTACCTTTTTCGAACTGAACTGGTGATTCGACGAACAGCGGCGAGTTGATGTTTTCTGGCGCTCGTCACGCAATTTTTAATTTGGTAAATTGCATTGTTTTAGTTGAAGCTCTGTCCACCAAATCCTGTTCGGTTCTTTTCGTACGCTCTTACATTAAGGCTGCCCTCGCACTAAGCGGCCAGGTTGCACGGCTGGTGGTTGTCGCGGCCAAAGAACACGGCGTTTTTCATGATAGTTCACGATCACGTAGTGAAAAATGAATACGATGCAAGTGTGGTCGTCCTTTGGCCGTCTGAACACCTCTCGGGATCCTAGTGGCTGCAGCGACTGTAGGTACTCTATTTCGGGTCATTTCTTCGATTGGTTAGTCTCATAGTACCGTTGGTCATTGCACGGCTCGAATCATGTGACGACTTTCAAGCAATTGCGAAGCGTGTACTACGTCACGATGTGGCCGCCCATTTCGCTCTAGGCAGTGTTTTTTTTTGGTGGTTAGCCCGTTTTTTGTCTTTTCGGGTTAAAGGGCTTATACGAAAGGTTTAACGTATAATAGGTAGGTTGTCTAGACATCTAGGTCGGGAGACGTTAACTACACGTCGTTTTTTGACAGTACTGACAGCTTACATATAGCCCGTCACTTTTTGTTTTGACGAATTGAGAGGGAGGAACGATTATTTTGCTTTAATTGAAGGGGTCCCACGCTCTCTTGACAATCGTTAATAGCCGATAAATGTCGTAACTACATTCCTACGCCCATAACAGTATTAACCTCACGACCTCTGGCCCATATACCGTTACGTTAATGGACAAAAACGCGTGACGGATTGGGTCTTTTTACAATAGTCATTCGTTCTTGTCATTGTTGTCTAGTCAATTCAGAGGTCTGAGGGCCGTAGGGGGAGACCACCGTGTTGGGGGGCGGGATTGTTCGTATTATAGTCCCGAGCAATTTTAGACTTACCCGATTTTTGACGAGATCCTTGCTTCATTCTGTTCTCTGATAGCTGTTGCGGAACACAGCTCACTAACTATCAACTCTTGGATATTTTTTTTTATCCTTCAGCACGTCTCGTGAGTTGTGTGTTTTGTATACTATAGGAACTTAACGCGCTTTTTTTTTTATTGACTTTTTTTTTAAATTGGTTTTTATTAGCCAAATACCTCCGACATCCTTCTCGTGCAGGAGATCGGTCTGTGGGGGCCACACACTCATCCCCCGCCTGCTACCGTGTGCCCCACTTACTCGCCTGAAAGTGCCGACCCAAAAACGCTTCCTCAAAGTCCTGGGCCGACCGCCCGTGAACGCGACGAGGTGATTAACTACATTCTGTTATGTTTTTTTTTTCTTTCTTTCCCTCCTAATAATGCTTTTAGTTTTCTTTCTTTTCTCTCTATTGTAGTTAATCGCTGATATTACAGCTGCAAACTGATATACGCGATCTGTCACTCACGGTACGACCTTTGAAATAACAACATATAGGTTTAAAACTGATTGTCCTTGGTGTGTGCGCTACGGCTTTCTGTAACAACAGATACAAATCTTTTCCATTTTGTTTTTTTTTCTACTTTTTTTTCAGCTAGGGTGAGATTCAACAGCCCAAAGAACGCGTTCCTAGTTTGTACGTAGTTTCAACTCTGGGCTGAAGTGTACTAGTCACCTGGAGGAAACAGTTATCCCGGGCGGGCGACGCACAGATGCGGCAGGGATATGAGGCGGGTATCTAGCGTTCAATGGGGGAAAAATGTTGATCCTAGGTGCACGTGGACCGACCGATAGACCCAACTTTGTGCTGAAGTGTACTAGTCACCTGGAGGAAACTGTTATCCCGGGCGGGCGACGCATAGATGCGGCAGGGATATGAGGCGGGTATCTAACGTTCAAGGGAGGGAAAATGTTGATCCTAGGTGCACATGGACCGACCAATAGACCCTAGATGCACGCGCCTCCCCCTCTAGGATTTAAATGTGATACCCAAAATGCATGGGGCTCTGTTAGGCTGTATCACCATACTAGACACTTCGGTGATCATAACTACTAATGTGAACGATAACGGGTCCGCGCCACGGGTTGAGGCATTCGTCCTTTGACCAAGAAATAATAAGAAACTACAGCTGTACAGTGAAAATCCCTTCCAGGACTTCCCCAAGTCCACAGTATCAGGGTTCCCACCAACCTGGAAAACTCTAGAGAATTTAAATTACGTTTGAAACTCGGGGGGATTCACCGATTTTTTGCGAAAAACCTGGAAAACTCAGGGAAAAAATTAAGATTTTAAATAATGTATTTCCCATCTAAATGCTTCAGCATTTTTAACACAAAACTGGTAAAATGTGTGAAAAAAATTCCTTCCTAATATTACGGTAAATAGCCTAGAAAACGACTCGCATCTACGCTGGAAAACCTGGAAAACTCGGGGAAATTGATTTGAGTGTTTTGGTGGGATTTCTGGAACCAAAACAATATGTCTGCAACCATCACGAACCTATGTAGCCACACCAGCATCTGTGCTCCCTTACACCCGATAGACAAACTTGTTGTTGGGGCAAGGTGGCCTGATGGTTAGCATGACCGTCGAATCCGGCCTCAGCCACCCCTGGCATTTTCGGGCAGAGAAGGGCCCTGTGATATCTCGTGCTCATGTCGATTGTGGCATGTAAAAGAACCTAGGATTTCCGATAGGATTTACCTAGCAAAATTGACCCTCTCTCCTTCTGGCGCCATGGCTAACGCTGGTTGCGCGTCAAAAAGCTACAGACAAAATTGTTATACTAATCCTGGAGGAAATATTTTTCGAATCAACACCCACCATCAGTAGTTCTAAATTTCCTTGGACTACTGCTTAGAACAGGAGTTCCAACATCACACACCGCACTAGCGTAGCAATGGTGGTCGAGTGCAGAAATTAGTTAGAGGTGGGTGTGGTTCTTAAAAGAGAATTTGATTGATTGTTGGAGGTTTACTTTAAGGTCATGTGTGGGCATGATTCATGCTACCTTTTTGCAATCACTAGCAAACCGGAAGTGCCACCATTTTGGGTAGCCCCATCTGGAGTGTTTCATATTGAAGTTAGCCATTTGAGGTGTTCCACATTGAACGACACCATTTTGGGGTGGCCTAGATGGCTGCCATCTAGTTTATTTTGTGAGATGTCTTAGACTTATATGGCAGTAACTTCTGAAGTATTGATCCTAGAGCAAAACGGTTTGAAATTTGGTTTAATTTCTTTAGTTAAACGCTTTTTTGCGAAAAATTTATCCATGGATACTCTGATTCATGAGTTTGTCAATGTCTGCGAAGTGTTTAAACAATTTGGAAAATGTTAGTTACATGAGCGCGACAACAGCTGTTGTCTTGGGGTCGTATTAGATAAAGTGTACCTGCGTGTCATCGTTCGTAAATCGTACTCTGAACCTTTTCTCGTGTACTACAAGTACTGACTTCATCCTAAGGTTCAGTTTTATTTTGCTTCTGCTACGAATTTTGCTATTTCCATCGTTATAGAGAGCAGGTGTCTTTCGTATGGACACGAAAGTAAAGCCCCAATTGCCCGAATAGTATGTCTCTGGCTATATTGATAAATGGTTTGAATTGTCCCAAATTGGTAACCGTGTACCCTCTGTTAAGGACCCACCACAGATTAAAGAACTCTACGCTTACAGATACGACACTGGCGCGCTAAGTGGTACCTCGTTTTCTTTTTGCCGAGTCATACTTCGCACTAGATTCGCCAGCAGGCGCAGCCATCGCCCGCGAGGACGCGGTATAATTAGAACGACTGTCGCAGAAAATACGCACGCATGCGCCGTGGTTTTCATAACGCTGCCGTATAGGAAGTAGTTTTAGATAGTTTTTGCTTTTCAGTTTCGCTATCTGCTAGTGACATCTGGCGAATAAAGTGCGAGAACATGAGTCATCGCGCCGACGTGTTGCTGAAACGAGGCCCCATTTTTGAAGCGCTGGCTGAGGTACGAGTGACATATTTGTGAGAGGGAGAGTTCTTTAATCTGTGGGACCCACGGCCGTAGATTCCAACCTTTCCACGCGAACGTTTTTTCTTAGTCTTCTCTAGGTTGAGATTTGGCCCTTCACTGTTCGAGTACTGATGTGTTATTTTTTTCGTGCTGCCTGTAGAAATCTTCCCAGTCTATGGGGTTAAGCCTCAACTCGTTGGTAAATTCTCGGTTATTACAATATGAGGATCGAACCACCTTCGGGTGTTATTTGAACGGTAGTATTGACACATTTACTCAGCATGATCATGTTTGTTCTCCATGATGCGTGTGTGTATATGATGTGATAGACAGATAGGTGCTCAAATAATACTACGAAAAGTAATGTTATATAATAAGAAAAAAAATGCAACTTTAATTTAAGCTACAAGAAAAATGCATTTTTTATTTTATTTTGTCTACTATTTGAACAAATTGCAGTAGCCTTTATTAAAATAATGGAATATAGCTAATACAATATAAGCAATATTGTCCGTATAATATCTCGGTGGCATCTTGTATTCTCCTCGGGCTTCAGGTGATTTTCCTGTGTCGGAGGTATTTGTTCTACAGGTGGTTTTCATCAAAACAAATTAAAGTAGAAGGTGCACGAACCTCCTTTAATGTAATAGGCAGTCCAATGCATTCCCGTCACCGTCTCTGTAGAGTCCTGGAAGTTGAGTACACCGCATTCGGACGGTCTGGAGTAAGTATGCAGCAGGTCTTTCGAATAAACTCCTCTGAATGTACGGATACCCTACTTTTAGCAAATTTGATGAGATCCAAGTTCAACGGAATCCCAGCTTTATATAAAATCCACGACCCGTGGTAGCTATTTTTATTTTATTTTTTAATCCGCTTGCTTTCCACATTGCGAGTGCTTCCATTGTAGCATTATGTTGCTTTATTTCTGCCAGCTGTCCCTACTAAGGCGGTGAGAGCTTGTAATAATAGGGCTGGTAAAATCCTCCTTTCTTGACTTGACAATGTGTACATGAGAGTTTAAGGTTCAGTTCTTTGCTTTTGTATTCTCGAATGTTGCGTATTGGTGATGGGTAGAGACACTGAGGCCCTACCATTGTTCCTTAACTGAGGGTTGGATAAACGAACACTAGGTGCTTTATTGTCTCCGATTTGTCGTAGCATACCCGGCTTTTAGGAAACAGTTAACTGAATGGGTATTGATGAATACATGATTTATTGCAACTAGTACTTATTTACTTTTTTTTCTATTTTATTTATTTACTTATTTATTTTTCTTCGCATGTATTTCTCTTATGTCACAACTTCGATTTTGCTCGTATCTAACTTGAGGGTCATAAGTCGGTCACTGATAACCAAGGCATAGCATCTAATATTAGCTGGTACTTGAGCTCCGAATTTACATCTCAAAAGACATGTCGATCACGCTTGATTTAAGTAGCTTGCTCTGCTTAGAACAATTTATTGTGATTAGTGGAAAACTTTTAGCAAAAGTTGTTACTTTGAAAGCCGATCCCCGTTTGCAACTCTCCTGCAAGTCTTGATATATATTCGAGATGTTTCCACTGGCAAAATCTGCATTCATGTCTAGAAACAGATACCAGTGTCACGTAAGCTTCCGTTAGGCTACAATGATCGAAGACTGCCGGGTTTTCTTTTGGTCCAACTCCCTACCCGTCCGAAACCCAATATTACGTATCTATGCTTCTCGATGGAAGAAGTCGTTATCAGTTTCCATGTACAGCTAGTCGTAGTGAGTAAATCGAGTAATTTAGAGTACTGGGTACTGGGTAAATCCATGGGTACTGTGATTGTGGCATCAACTAGGCCATGTAACTATTCTGCTCATCTAAAGAGGTTATGTGAGAGGTGCCAGGATACTTTCTTGAACAATCTTGCCTGGGGTTACTCCAGTGTCTCGGGAGATGGCGTTTGCGTCTCCAGTCCAATCATCCGTAATACTGTCAATCGCTTTGATGCAATCTTCGAAGAATCCCAGGAGATGAGAGAGGGAATTCCAATTGTATAAAGCATCATCTTAAAATGCTTCTGCAACAAGTTTACTGTAATGTGAATAATATTGTATATTTAAAGTTGGATTCGTAAATGTGCTAAATTTTTGTTAATACAAATTTTCATCACTGAACCAACTTTTTCCTCTCTTCTAGGTTGCTGCTGTTAGGGGAACGTGTAGCACTCAACTGTTTATCCCGTGCCAGCGGCATTGCAACACTTGCACATCTGCTATCTTCGAAATGCCAGGATTTAGGCTGGAAGGGTCGTGTGGCTGGCACAAGAAAAACAACACCTGGCTTCCGGATCGTAGAAAAGTATGCTTTGATCATTGGGCGAGTGGACTGTCATCGCTTCGACGTGTCAAGCACAGTCATGTTGAAAGACAATCATATATGGAGTGTAGGCAGTACCACACAAGTGAGTTCTGCTTATCTCCTTCCTAATCTTGTTATTCCATCCGTTAGCAGTAACACAGATCAAAAGAAAATGTTGGTAGTGAGCGCTCAATAAGATTTGATGGAGCCAAAAGTACCAGTGTTTACTAATATACACAGTGCACGAATTTAAGAAAATTCCAGACAGAATTTAAGAAAAATCCAAACACTGATATGGCACCTCCAGAAAATTTACTGGACCATTAAAATTAGCTGGACCATTAAATTTACTGGAAATTAAAATTTTATGCGAGAATACCTCCCAGGTTAAATATTCTTGCTTACATCGCACCAACGTACATAATGCTAGCAGGATGTAGGCACCCAAGTACTGCACTTGCACAGATCAGCTGTGATCTTGATTGTCAGGAAACCCGTTTGTTTAGACGTGTTTGCGTGTCGTCCTGTTTTGTGATCTTTCCTGACATGTTTTTCACATGGTTTTTCTGTGTTGTTCCACACCTTTTAATAGTGAATTTCTGCAATTCCATCCTGTTCCATGTGGCCACCATCCTCTTCAAAGGAGAAGTCCTCAAATCATTCCTTCTCTCAGCACCGAGTTCAAGCAAGCCCCCGCAGCTCCAACCCAGAAGTTTAAGAAGAAATTACAGCAGCAGCAGCATCGATTGAAAGAAATATGGGAACACTTCATGGATTGGCCGCCCCTTCATGGGTTTTTGCGCCGCAGGAGGTCGCAGAGCAAGACGAGGATTGCAGCACCAAGGCAAACAGGACTCCAGAAAGAAGAATGCTCCTCGCAGCAAGCAAATGTCTTGTGAAGAAAGGGAAGAATGGAAACTATCGACATTCAGGACTCCCCGGTTCGGATAAGAAGCCATCTTACTTTGGTTAGTGGTCGCCTGCAGCAAGAAGGTGAAGCTTGGAGCAAGACTACGGACGACCACTGGCGCTCGTCCGTATTTCTAGCACGGCTACCGACCGACATTCCTCCACCACCCGAAACTTGCGTATTCACGTCCATGGAACTTTGCCTGTCTCCCGATGCTGGATGATCTTCTCCCAGATGTGATTCAGAAAGGATTAGTCAAGATCTATCAGAAAATTGGTGAAAGCCAAGGTTTCTCGTCCCGACAGATCAAAGCCAATATTTCTTGTTCCGAAAAAGGCAGGACGGAATCGACTAATCTTCAACCTGAAGGTTTTGAACAAGTTCATCAGCATCACAAGTTTCAAGCTGTAAACTTTGGAATCAATTCGAGACTGGTCCAACCCAGGGAATTTAGGCTGTCTATCTGGAGGACGTCCCTCTCCATCTGGATGTGTCCGATCTCTTCAGAGTTGTCCTCAATGGAAAAGTGTATCATTTCGATGCCCTTCTATCCAGATTGCCCGTGGCTCTGAGGATCTTCACCTCGATCATCAAGCCGATTTTTGGGACTCTTCATTCCGGAGGCATCAGGACACATGCTATTTCGACGACTGCTTCTGCAGAACAAAGACTCCACGTAGCGGACATCTAGTCAACAGTGGGCCTCCTGTTCAAGCTGGGCTTTGGAATCAACTTGATGTCTTACCTAGACCCTACGAGATCCTTTGTTTTCTTCGAGGCTCTCGGATTGTATCATCCACCCGTCTTCGGAGATGACGATTCTTTTCAAGGAAAGAAGTCGTTGATTTGCTGGGTCATCAGAACTTCTCTAAGAGGTTCCTCTACAAGGTCATAGGCTTTCTGAACGCTGCGGCAAACCTTGTTCCCTATGGCAGATGGAAGAGTACATTCCCCCCACTGGTGCAGGAAAGCACACTGAAAAAGCCGGACCCAACCCGTATCAAGACAGGATTTGGATGTCTGCAGATTTTACCACAACAGAAGTGTGGTAAGTGCTACCCCACAAACATTGCTTCAGGTGTCCCCATCAGAGAAGAGGAGCCCTCCGAAATTATCATCATATGCCTCGACCACTGGATGGATTGCCCACACCAATGCCTCACCTGTTGCTGGAGTTTGGAGTCGAGAGGAACGCACACTACACATAACCATCCTGAGGCTGTGTGCAGCTTACCTTGCCTTGCATCACTTCCAAGACCAGCTGAAAGAAAGGACGATTAAGTGTACAATGACAACACCACTGCTGGAGGAGGAACCCACTCAAGGAATCTCCATCTGCAGGCAGACCAGACCAATTCTTCCTTCTGGTCATTCTCTTAAAAATCACTTCGCTTCACGTCCTCGGAAACCAGAACGTTGTAGTGGACCAGTTTTCCACGCAAGGCAAAGGCCCAACAACAAGATGTGCAAGGAGATCTCCGCCCTATGGGGAACCTCAATGATCAACCTCTATGCCACAAGTTTCAATCACCGCCTCTCAAATTACACGTGTCCCTTCTCCAGACCCTCAGGCGTGGGTGACAGATTCTTCGACAGCATCATGGAGTAACATTTTCAATTATGTCTTCCCTCTTACATCCTTCTTTCACTGATCCTGGAGAAGATCCCAAAGATGGAAGGAAGGTTCATCCTCTTCGCCCCAGATTGGCTAGCTCAACCATAATTCTTTGAGCTGGCAATCTGGTATTTCCTCTTTGGAAACTTCTTCAGGACATTCCAAAGATCTTCCCCAAGAAGACTACCAATGGAGGAGGATCTTTACACCTAAAAGAAAGGAAGGATCATCAACCAAGCACTACTAGTCATAAAACTTCACGCCTGGGTGCTATTCTCTAAGTTCTCCAGGTGAACAGCCTTCAAGAACAGGTTGATACCCGCATCGTCTACTGTCTCCTAGACCTAGGGTCTAGACGCAAGATCTACGAAGACAATGGTTTTGTCGAAACCAGACTGATCCCCTGGCTCCAACTCTAGTCAAATTCACGGAGTTCCTTAACCACCTATTTTCTTCTAGAATGAATATGTCGGGCTATCAAAATTTATCACTTGGCCATCAACTGATGTTTAAAAGTAGCTGGACACACTTCTGCCATTGAAGACTTCAGAATCAGTAGCCCCATTAAATCCTTCTGTGTGGAAAGACCATTCACAAGAAAGCTGTTGCCATGGTGGGTTCTTCCCCTTGTACTAATGAGCTTTCTCAAAGAATCTACGAACCATTGGTACAAGCATCGTTAGGATCCTAATCCACAAGACTGTCTACCACTGCTCGCCTTGGCTTCTGGAAAACGCTGCAGCAAGGTTCAAGCCCTCGACGTTGAGGAAACTTGCACTCAGCCCAAACTACAGCTCAGTGGACTTCTACCTCGGAGTAAACACACAAAGCATTCACGGAATCCTCCATTTCCTTCACGATTCCAGCACTGTGTCCCCTCGCATGGAATGAAGAGGAGACTGCAAGTGCCCTGTTAGAGCACTACACTTCTACCTTGATGTAATTAAGGATGAAAAAAAATCTACTTTCTCCTCCCGTACAGATCTAGTACAGCACACGCTACTCCAGCCATGAAATAGCCTATGACAACACTTAGAGGAGTCAACAACCGTAGTCAAGAAAACCGCCACGAGATTCGAGCCCTCTCCGTTTCCTGGATGGTTAGCAATAAGTCAGGCTGATTCTTGAAAGTGTCGGACCACCTTCACTTCACAATTCCTGTGAAGCGGCTGCTTTATCTTCCCTCGCACCACTCTCTACTCCAGAATATATCCAAAGCAGGGAATCCACCAACTAACCCAAGACGCGACGACGGCTACTATGCACAATCCAGTTTGTTGAAGTCTCAACAATGCAAAAATGTATATCTGGGATAAAAACACTTGATTTACCATTCCCAGCCTGAATTTGTAATCTTTTCATCCCCAGTATTACCCACCCTGCCTCCCCTCAATGTCACCAATGACCGTGTGCTAAGACAATAAAGGTCTAGTCTGGTTTGCACAAGCACAGGTGTCATGGAAATTTATAACTCTGGACAAAAAATCAAAAATTTAATTGGGTAGATATTCTAGGGATAAAAACAGGTATGCCAATTTAGGCTAGGGAGTGGTAAATTAAGTTTTTACAAGAATTTAAACACAACGGATTCCAACCAGTTTTCTTCTTCCACATAAGAGTCGGTGTAACTGTTCTTTAGCTGGTGAATCTCTGTCGGCACGAGTCATTGGATAGAAATGGTAGTTTTATCAGGAACAGTGAGTAAGAATAAGAATTCCATCATGAGTTGACTGTTTTTTGTTTTGTTTTATCAGAAGACCCGTTGTGGTTATTGCTCCCAAATAAATCCATAAATCCTTATACAAAAATTATTTTACTTTCTTTACGTAGTAAAAAATTTCTTTAATTAGCTGTGGGAGAGAAAACAGTTCATTACGCCCGACATGGGCATATCACCATAAATGATGATGACATCACTACTTGTTTAAGACTTGGCTTCTACGCATGTGCCAACAGCATTCTTCCTGTTGGTGTTATGCAGATGGTGTTAAAAAGCACAGAAAACCAAATGGGCTCGAGAAGGGTTAAATAATTGCGGATGCAACCTTATTTACGTTGCCTTTTGGCCTTAACTGTCAGACTGCCTGGCCCTAGCAGGAAATTGAACCCACGACCTTTGAAACCAAATACCAAGGTCCTACCGTTGAGCCATACAGACATCAGCGTTACGCTGATTGTTAATCTGTTTTCGGTTTTCTGTAACAACCCCCCCCCACCCAAAAAAAAGCTTCAAGTCAAAATGGTGAAATAGTGAAATTGATGCCCACCAATCAAATCGTCGTTTTTTTTGTTGGCAAGATGGTGGGGAAAACTAATGTCCGCGCTGCTAGTTATGCTTACTAACCCCTTCTTCCTCTTTGGGTAATAGTGGACTCTTCCTCTTGTCTGCTTGCACCTGCGTGAAGGCTTCTCTCTCTGCTACCTTCCCACTTCCATCTTCACAACAA
Source organism: Lithobius niger (assembly GCA_023313725.1). NCBI lineage: Eukaryota > Metazoa > Arthropoda > Chilopoda > Lithobiomorpha > Lithobiidae > Lithobius > Lithobius niger. The sequence continues at coordinate 11,626 of JAHWFP010061234.1, forward strand.
CAAAAAGAATATAAAAATTGGTCTTTTAGTTGCCAACAAAATAAACATTACTTTTTAACAAAAACCGGTAAACGGCGATTACAGTGGTTTTGCAAAGACATTTCAAGAAACAAAATCGCAGCTGAACCACCAGGAAGAACACAGTTCACAGTTCTACTTGAATTTTCGGAGAAAATACCGTTTTCCTTCTTCAGAAATACACGTACAACACAGAGGAAAAATAAGTTCTCACATCACCATTCGTAAACAAAAATTCAGAAGGACGCGCATGTAGGAGCAGACCGCTCTCCTCCCCTCCTTTCCCTTGTCCTCAGTGATGCAACCCTCTCCTCTTTGCAGCCATTTTAATTGCTGACACTGTGTTCAATCCGAAGGCCTTGGTACTTAGTGGACACCCTCTTATTGCTGGAGATCCTCCTCCCCCCC
>JAHWFP010061234.1:16028-29330 GCA_023313725.1 Lithobius niger
CCACCAGACCCGGTGGTGCTGGGTTGAATTGGCAACTTGACAACATACGCTTGAGGCCTACACCCTGTGTGGTAGCGCTTGGTTTGAGGGGAGATGACGATTGTAGCATATGGATAGTTATTTGGGAGGATTTAGAAATTTCTGAAGCGGTTTTCCATTTTAATAGGATCACTTGGGTTGTGATTAGTACTGTGAAACAATACAATACAATACAATACAATTCTCTTCCGAATGTCAATCTAGTAGCAGTCGCCACTTGGCCAGTAGACCTTACAAAGCACTCGCCATTTCACAATTTCTACTTACCACATACCAAATATGTCTTGTATGATGAAAGGTTTCTCTAATGTATGCATTAACAAAATTGTGCAATTTTCTGAAACTCCAGTATTAATGCAGAAAATCCAGTTATATAGCTTATAAATCTGAGCATAATGCCGCAAACCTTTCGTCTCTAACTTATATGGTTCCAGAGATACCCCTTTTTTAGTGGCATGCTCTGCAGCTAGTCACCATTTTGGCGAGTAAGGCTAAATTCCAAGTCGCCAACTGTTGATTTCCACTGGCCAAATGGCGAGTGGCGACCGACATTGGGAAGGGTTGCTGTGAAATCATGTATTTTGTTTAGGCTTAAATGGTCGAGTTGCAACAGGTCAACGGTTGTGTTTTAAGGTCCTCATCACATATTCCCCGAAGCCCGTCCCAACTCTCATAGTCTCGTCGCATGTCTAGCGGCAATGAGACGGAGGGGAACGACACAAGGGCACATACCATCCAGTCTCTCGAAGTCTTATGTCGCATGTCCAGTGGCACTGACTAATAGGGGAGGGAGACATGCCATCCCCTCTCTCCCGGTCACGTCGCATACCTAGCAACAAGATGACGGGGGGGGGGGGGCATGAGGAAAGGTAAACTGTCCTATCTCTCCCAGTCTCCTCGCATGCCTAGCGACAGTGAGACAAAGGAGCGAGGCAAGAGGAAAAACCATCATGTCTCCCCCAGTCTCGTCGCATGCCTAGCGACAATTGGACAAAGGGAAACGGAGACAAGGAGAAAAACTAATGTTGCGTCTCACTCAGCCTCGTCGCATACCTAGCGACAATGGGACACAGAATTGAGACGGACATGCTGTCCCGTCCCTTCCAGTCTCGTCCCGGGCCTAGCGACAATGAGACAAAGGAAGGGAACAAGAGGCCTAGCCCCTCTCCCAATCTCGTCGCATGTCTAGCGACAATGAGACAGGGGGAATGGGGAATAGGAACTTTGGACGTGTGAGCGACAAGGGGTTGACTGTGGGAAAGTCAAATGGTGAAAGAAATCCCCTAAACCCAACCCACCCCTCAAGTCACCCAGCAACGGTGATGGGGCAGGGAATGGTAAAAGTACCGTAGGTCATCACCCGGAGAGAATATCCGGTGAGACCGCAGGTAATGAGCCCAAGTCCTCGCATGGACTGTGGGCGACAAGGGATTGTCTATGAAAAAGTCAATTGATGAATGAAGTCCCCTTAAACCCAACCCACCCCTTAAGTCACCCAGCAACGGTGATGGGGCAGGGAAGGGTAAAAGTACCGTAGGTCATCACCCGGAGAGAAAATCCGGTGAGACCGCAGGTAATGAGCCCAAATCCTCTCATGGACTGTGGGCAACAAGGGGTCGACCGTGTAAAGGTCAAATGGTGAACGAAATCCCCTAAACCCAACCCGCCCCTTAAGTCACCCAGCAACGGTGATGGGGCAGGGAAGGGTAAACATGCCGTAGGTCGTCACTCGGGAGAAAATCCGATGAGACTGCTGGTAATGAGCCCAGGTCTTCTCATGAACGGAGAAGTGAGAAGGAAACGTCCCGTCTCCCCCAGTCTCGTCACGTGCCTTGCGACAATGAGACAAAGGGAAAAAGAGACCGAGCCCCCCTCTCCCCATCTCGTCGCACGCCTAGCGACAATGAGACAGGGAATGGGAAAGAGGACAGACGGGCGGCAAGGGATCGACCGAGGAAGAGTCAAGTGGTATAGGAGTCCACTAAACCCGACCTACCACATCACCCAGTAACAGTTACGGGGCAGAGAAGGATAAACGTTCCGTAGGCTGTCGCTCGGAGAGATAATCCGGTCAGGCTGCAGGAAAAGAACCGAACCCTCTCATGGACTTAAGAAGTCTACAGGAGAATCCGTACTGTCTCTTCCAGTCTTGTTACAAGCCCAGCGTCATTGAGACAAAAAGGGAATGGCAACTACGGGGTGTATCCCTTGTCAAGTGACAATAAGGCAGAGGAATGAAGATTATCACGTAGCAGTTATCAAACGGATTCAACCGTGGATATTACGCGGACACACGGCAGGAGGATAAAGGTGACTTAGGGGAAAGTCAAAGTGTCGCACTCCCCATCCGCATCCGGGAAAAAGAAAGGCTGATGGGAAGTAAACTGAAGAAGGAATGGGAGAACTGTCTCGTCACATGCCTACCAACAATGGGACGAAGGGAAAGGACACAAAAGATAGCAAAGCTTGTCTCCTGTCTCCCAGGCCCATCGCATACCTGCAGCAATGAGACAGAGTTCAGAAATGGCAACTAAGCGATTCGGCTGTCTCTGTCCTGTCATCTGTCTAGCTACAGACGAGAGAAGAATCTGATTTCCCCTCATTGTCTCCCGCGACAATGAGTTAAAAAAAAAAAAAAATAATAATAATAATAATATATGAGTTAATATATATATAAGGAGGCAAGGCAAGACTGCAGGGATGCGGCAGGTATGAACCAGGAGGATAAAAGAACCAGTGGAAAGTTATCCGTATCACACACCCCGTCCGAATCCGTGTGAGGACGGGCTGGTCAGAGTGGGAGCCAAAATCGTCATGGAGACAAAGACAGGGAGGCATAAGGGCTCGCCTACCGCAAGTCACGTTTCTTTCGCCAAGGGGTCAAGGCTTCGTAAATGTATCATCCCAGGATCGTCGCAGGAAGAGCGACAGTCCCCTATGGGAAAGGAGACCTGCACATTGGATCGTCACAGACTTTATGACAGTGAGACAAAGGTAACACGTAGAAGGAAAGAGACAAACATCTGGGCTAGCTCAAGTTTGTCGGAGATAGTACGACAATGGTCTCTCATCGCATGTCGAGTGACAAGGATACAAAGTCCCCACTAGCCAGGTGTTGTCGCAGATCTGAAAAAAAAAAGGGAGAAATACGTGTCATCTCTCTTCGTCTCTTCACATGTTTAACAACATGCGACGGTGGGACGTTTCACCCTCGTAGCACCGTTCTGGTGGCTGGCAGCAATCCAGATTTCTGGTATTTGGCATTTGAATAAGAGAGGGATCCGTTCCGCTCCCTTTCATAGTTCACTTTCGGACACAGTGCAGGGGTGACTTTTTCGTGAATTCTAGAAGTACAGTCAGAATAGCAGAGTAGTCTAAGGCGCAGGTTAAGTTCTGGTCCTCAAAGGAGGGCGAGGGTTCGAACCCCACTTCTGACACATTTTTTTCTGTTTGCTTTTTCCCGAAGAGGTGTCCCCGAGGAAGCTTCAGTGCCACAAGGAACCCACGTTTCACTACTGCGGCACCAGCTAAAAAAGGAGCTTATTTGGTGTAGGGGCACAACTGCATCCCATACAAACCACCCGTGCAAGTAACGACCCCGTCCCTGGAAGGGCTGTTTGAGAAGGCCTATCACTTTCAGCGATAAGGTAAACTCCTTGGCCGCTGAGGCTTTAGCGGCCAGGCAAAAAGAACCAAAGACTTTCTCCAGTGACGAGTATCCCAGTAGGTGAGGCCGTTCTGGGATACCCTTCATCGGCACACCCGAACCATTTTTTTCTGCACTGTAAAGGGTGGAGACTTACCTGCAGCATGAACAGGAACGGTGGTTCCGGAGAGGTTTCGGGCCGCATACTCCAGAGACTCGGCAGGGAATATTATGAATGTTGATAGAAAGGTGGTCCCTGTGGTGCAAGGATAACGATTTTGACCCATGCAACACAATTGTTCAGATACTGGCTTCCTTCTTGGAAGATTTGTTCGAATGATACAGGATATCGATCAGTCATTTATTCAGCCTTCAACTGTATAGGCAACCAGAGCACGACGGACCACCCGTTGGTCTCTATAGACTTATAGCTGCCTACCCAAATGCCAGACCATGGACCCGATGCCTTCTTACAAAGTGGAATAACCCACTTGTGTTACAGGATTAGTCTAGTCCCCCGCACGACTCTATGTCTCAACCACGTTTCTCTTTAGATGGTATTCCTGGCGGCGGTGACATCTGCAGCCAGGCAGAGTGGAGTCACAGCTTCCTCCCGGGACGGGAGATCCCTTCGATTCACAAAGGGGCGATCCTTCGTGGCCCTCTCCAGCCCTGTTCAGGGTGAAGAACCTGAAACCGGGCCAATCTCACGAAACCTGTAATAATACATGGCTTAGGGAATTAGCTGAAGGAGAGGAAGAAAGACTACAATTTCCGATCAAGGAACTGAGACACTATCTGGCAAAATCTAAAGTTCCACGGAAAAAAGGAACAACGAAAAGGTGCAACAACCCCCCTCTTCCCGGACGTAGTCTACCTCTACATGGACACGGTACGCGATGTAAGTCTACCACCTCAAAAAATTGGGGATAAGACGAAGTGAGGTGGGTAGAAGGGCATACAACCTTGAAACCCATCACGTAGACATACCCGAGCACGTGAGAGCGCACAAAGCTGGAACGGTGGTTGCCTCATGGGCCGACGGCTGAGGCACACCACTAAATGAAGTAGTGGCAGCCTGCTCCGGAAAGCTTAGAACTACCTCCTTAACCCACTACCTCAGGGATATGAGTGGCTGCAAAGGAAGAGGTACAAATCATATCGTGGCATGCCAGATATTAAAGAGTGAGAGGAAAAGGAAAAAACACACCTAATAAGGTGGATACCTTCTACAGTAAGTTACATTCGTAACACAGTGTCGAAACATGAGAACCTTTTCTTGCAACAAATGGGAAATCATGCCCACCGTCCTGAGTGACAAAGTCAGCATGATAACAGAAGGTAAGTATTTTGCAGATGGTAAAATAGTAAAAAAAAAATTTTTTTGTATCAAATAAATACTTACCTTCGGAAAAAACCCAACCCGCCTCCCCACTTCACGATTGCAAGAAAAGTTGTATTCTTAGCAAAAGTGATATGAGGGATAAAAGATGGCCAGGCCAGGCCAGTAGGCAGAGCAGCGCACCAGGCGGGAGTTGCATGCAACTGAATTTTAGATTGAGGTTTAAAACGCGGTTTTAAAGTTTTGGACAGAGGAAGCTTAAATAAAGTGATTTAAGCATGATAACTGAAGGTAAGTATTTATTTGATAGTAAAAACTAATTTTAATGTGTAATTTTCGTTTTTCCTCCGTGTTGTGCATGTATTTCTGAAGGAGAACGGTATTTTCTCCGAAAATTCAAGTAGAACCGTGAACTGTGTTCTTCCTGGTGGTTCAGGTGTGATTTTGTTTCTTGAAATATACATTACTTGTCTTATTTTAGCACATCCATCCTATTGTGCAATTTGCCCGTAGATAAAACAATTTGGCTTCCCTGCCAGCCTCGTAGCTTCCCTTCTGCTCATGCGCCGGTGCAGGCCTCCTATAAAAGCTTCAGCTTCAGACCTCGCGTCATCTTTCTCCCTAGGGCCACCACGCAACGTGGTAACTTGTCTTTGCTCCCTAGAATTGGACATCACCAGAGCACCAAGGTGCTACTTCAGCCATGCCTAGGCGTTTCTGTGGCTCATAGACTACATTGAGCCTCGTCCCATTCTTGAGCACCTTGACTACTTCGTCCGTGACTCTTCGATATTAATAGCTGCGGCTGACTCTTCCAGCCTACTTTGCAGCCAGTCTTGCACCTCCACGGCCTCATGGGCACCATCGTCCCCATCGGCCGACGTTCAATCCTACAGCCTATCTTTTCCATAGGCCCATCGGGACTGATGGACCCACACCCAACATTTCTTGGTCCTCTTCCAGCAGGACATAGCATATCAATAGCGCAATGATGCTGTCGTCCTGTCCGGGTTCTTCAATTTGTGCAGGAGGTTCTGATGTACGATTAAGAACTAGATTTGTAGTGTGGTTAATAACTCTGTAATGTTTGGCGCAGTGGTATCCCGGGCCAATGCACTGTGACTGAGGTTGGCGGTAATAAAGTATATGTCAATGAGACATTAAGCCTCAATCCCCCTCCACCTAGAATTTTACTACTTTACGTACCATAGCCATGTTATATACCTTCGGAAAGTTAGTTTTAGTTCCTACACGTTTGCTAATATATGACCAGTTCAAATAATGTACTGGGAAGTCATTTTTTTGGCAAAAACATGTACTTGAGGTAGTAATGCGGCTGCCATCTGGAATTTTTGCAACTTTACATACCATAGCCGTCTTATACATATATCATCGGAAAGGTAATTTTATTTCCTACAAGTTTCCTAATAGCTAACAAGTTGAAAAACTTCACTGGGAAGTACTATTTGGCAAAAACGAACTTCAGATAGTAGTGCGGCAGCCATCTTACTGGGAAGCTCGACAACCACCATCGGATTTCATTTTCTACACATCAAATGAAGCCATTGACACCTACTGCATGCTTGCTTCATATAGGAGCACACAGGATTAGGGTCTTTATTCTTAACAACGATATTTTTTCCACATTTATTAATGTTCGACACACACTTAATACTCATTTTTCCTTTCGAAGTTTTGACTTAAATTACCTCGTAATGTGAGGGTGTGCATGACACGGCATGCCCTGGGCACACACCTCCCAGTATTATCGTAAGCGCCAGCGTCTGCTTGTGAGCGCGCGAATATGAGCGCCGTATCAAGCCAGGTGCACAAAGGTTCAAGCTAATGATGTTATGAATATGTGCAGTAAAGATGATAAAAAAAACAACTAAGTCGTTTGTCCAATCGAGAGTTAGAGCCTCACAGTTATTTGGCACTCAACTGTAAAGAAACCCAGCGAATTCTGAACTTTTCACCCAGCAAAATTTAACGAAAGGGCGAGACGTGCGTAGGTCTAATGGGACGACTGGGTAAAATGGGACGACTGGGTAAAGCCAAGCAAATGAGCACCTCAGTGCAGGTCATTTACCTGATTCTTGCTCTGAATGTCAAATTTGGATAGCGGAATAACAGCATGTTTTTATATGCGATAGCTAGATGGCGCCACCCATTCTACTATTCGCATGCGGCATTTAATTGGAGCGCGGCTGCAGTAGGATTGCATTGGCCTTTTGGTGAGATTGGCTGCAACTTTTCACGTGACAAAATGTTTCCAAATCGTGCTTCTGAGACTGATTCCTTCGGAGCCACATTAATATTTTAGATGAAGGAAAAAAGCTTTCAAGTCAGAAAAGGGTAGAAAACGTGTCCACCATACACGATTGCGTGCCTCAAATGTACGTCGTAAACTGCAAAACAAAATTGGTAGTACTCCTTGGTTTTTCATAATTCCGCCAAAAATTTACCGATTTTGACTTGTTTATACAAGATTTTCGTTGTTTTTTCGTTAGCTTTTAAATACTGATAACCTCAAGTATAGCTTCAGTCATTCTCAGTTTATTCTACAAAAATAACAAAGTTCCGTTTTATAATGAGAACGGAATAAGAAGTTTTATAATGTATGAACGGAAAAAAAACACGAAACGGCCCAGGTTTAAACAACTGACGTCAGGGTTGTTTCTTTTTGAATTTTTGATAAATACAGGGGGAACCAAAATTATGTACCCATTGTTGTTTGAAAGCAACAATGACCATGCTGTAACAACGCCCTTTCTAGAATGAAACGTTAGCTATGGAAGGTGGTGTATTCTAGAAACGGCATTGTTACAAGCAGATTTTAACAATGGGTAAATAATTTTGGTTTTCCCTGTAGATTCATATTTGCTAATCATGTTAATAAAAAACACACTGTGTTAAGCCTAGAAATCGTTCATGTTAGTCAAGAAATTAGAGAGGTATTTTTTTGGTATTTTGTGCAAAAATCAGGTAAGTGATTTTTTTAAAGATTTGCTACTACACATGCAAATATGGGATATTTTGAAAATATTTGACGCAGAAGGTCAGGGAAGAGTATAGGTGTCTGTCAAAAACTAAATGTGTGCATAAACGCTTATTTACAAAGCGAGTAAAACGAGATTTTGGCACTTACCCGATTATTGCAATGAGGTGCTCAATTACGGTCAGACTGTTCCGATTTATTATTTAAGCCAGTCCCGTCACCCAGCTCATCATTTTCAACTTCCCAAACAAGAATTTCCGTAGTAGAAGTTTTACGATGAACGTTTCTAAAACGAACTTTTGGTCTGATGATCAATTAACCTTTGCTGGCACGAACGCCGTTAGTTCAGGACAATGCTTGTTAGGTCACGCTTTCTTGCAGTGAAGAACCATGTAGACTCTTGGCAAGAGCTGGTGGCTATTTGTACAAACTTTCATGTGTTAACGAGCATTTCATTGCAGCTTTGAAGCTTGATGTTGAATCAAACCGACTAAAGGCATTTTGTACAAAAAAACAAAGATTCAATATGCTCGCCTAAACAGAGTGCAGGAAGAGGCAGTCGCACACTTGCTAGCCTACAGTTGTAGCGTTCATAACACGTTAAGAACTTTATTAATTGCAGTTGACGTTAATTGGAAGAACATTTTGTAAATTTAAATGCGTTTCTCAGGGAAAGCTTAGGCTTACTGTGTGCTGCGTTTGACAAGTTAATGAAACACTTCGTCAATTGTTTCGCGTACATTCGGGAGGTACAGTCGAGTATTCTGTCGAGGATTCTCTCTGTCCATTGTACGTTTTTTGCGCCAAGCAAGCCGACTGACGCTAGCCTCCAAAGCAGGTCTTCGTGCTGTATCAAATCGGGAGGGAACAATTTTAATTTCTTTTGGAAAGTACGGGTTTCTTGCAAAACTCGTAATGAACATTCGGGAGGGCAATCCAAATTGCAATTTCAAACCTACTGCATTGAGCATTTTTCAAGATGGACCAGAAAAGGTAAATCGAGCACCTTTTAAAGACAACAAGATCACTGAAGTGGATATGAATAAAAGTTTAATCCAAGCTTTAGCAACCATGCATTTGCAACCTCCAGTCTTGGAAGAGTCTGGCAATTTAAAGCAGTGGTTTGTAGAAATGCAGCTCTACATTGAGGAGAAAAATGTTGACAGTAGTCACCTGCTGAATATAACGAAAGCTAACCGTGAAGGCAAATATGGGAAATGGTTGTGTGCCCAATTGCAACATTGTAAGTCTTGGCAGGACGTCAAGAATGGATTGATAGTAAGTTTTCAAACTCCCAAAACTGATCATGACAGAATGCTGGAAATCCATGCTATGAAGCAAGAGAAAGGTGCAACACCAATGCAGTTCTTGTGGCACATGATGGGGAAGTTTAAAAATCTGCAGAATAAGAAAGATGACGATGAAGTGGTCTATTTCTTCGTGGAAAGGATGCAGCGTCAGCCAAGGTTGTGGTTATCAAAAGATCTGCTGAAGACTCTACAGCAGCTGACTGAAAATGTAGAAAGTATCCCAGCTTACATTGTGCTCATGGTGGAAAGAAGGCTGAGACCCAGCATTAAAGCAGCTCAACCTACCAGACCAGGTTTGGGAAGCAAGGGAGTTAGACCAGCAGCAGTAGTGGAAGCAGATAGACGCACCACCAGCAATCTTAAGGAGTCGCTACGCAACGCCGGGAAGCAGATCAGAGCCGTCAAAACAGCAAAGGATCGGAAAAGAATGCAGAGGGCAGCAGCCAAGGGGCATCCGTTGCACCTTATCAGGGAGACCACTCCGGCGATGCAACGGCTGTCAGCGCTCAACAGCGGCATGGGAACTCCAAATCGGTTTCGTCTCAGTCAAGAAGTGATCAGAAGGACTGGAAAAAAGGGGTTAACTGCTGGAAATGTGGCCAGTTGGGTCATTTCCAGGCAAGCTGTCAGAACCCACCCATGGAGAAGCAACTAAGTTTGTTCTCTACAGCAGGAGTAACAGCGCTGTATACCGTACCAGTGCACAGGAGTATGTGGAGAAAGTTAGCTACACTGGACAGTGGATTAGGAGGTTCACACATAAGCAAAGCGTGATTCGACACAGCCTATCCAGAACATGAATCGATCTAGCTGACAGGTCGTTGATCACACCTGTGGAGGTCGCCTACCTACCGTTTCAACTAGGTCAACACCTGCAAATGAAATTCACAGTCTTCGAAGAACTGGCAGATGATGTCATATTGGGAAGAAATTCCAGCTCGTCATAGATTCGGCGAATGAAGAGGCCTACATGAAACAGTTTCCGTCTAAGATCTTTTCACTGTCAGGTCAAGCAACAGATCCAAAGAAGTCAAAGGTAAACAGCATCTGGAGGATGGCTGCAGACCCTTCCCAGCCAATTCACAATCACCCTCAATCAGAAAGCGGAAGAGCAATTCCAGGAATTGGAGGTCATCCAGGCCCATCAAGCAGTGTTTCCAGGAAAACCAGGGCTGAATTCTGTCAGACGGCACAAAAAAGATTGAGTTCAGGGGTAAACCATGCCTAAAGATCACGAAGAGCTATCCACTATCAACGAAGCAAAGAGAGGAGGTTGACAGGATGATCAACGACTTGCTTAACAACAAGATGAAAGAATGGGACTCGCCCATTTTTCTGAAATGGAAAGCCATTGTTAACTGCACTGAGCTCAACTCCCAGACGAAAGGTGATTCATTCCCACCACCGTTGCAGGAGGAGATTTTCCACTTTCTGGGTGGAAAGAAGTATGTGTCAGTAATGGATAGCGAGTCCGGCTTCCACCAGATTCCGCTCCATCCTGATTCTCGTGAGTGCACGACATTTGTTTCTCCAGGCCAAGGAACCTGCAGGTGGAAAGTCATGACGTTTGGACTCAAGACGGCAACGGAGACGGCCTCATCATAGCAACGGAGACTTGGAAAGAACACGTCCAAGCCATCACGCGTGTGTTCCAAAGACTGATGAAACATGGATTCACCTTACAGAGGAAGAAGTGTCACTTCCGCCTGCCCGTTATGAAGATCCTCTGTCATGATGTGTCTGCCGACGGTATCAAAGTGACAGAGTCTACAGTTTTGGAGCTGAGGAATTTTCCTGTTCCTAACACAATGAAGAGGTTGCATCAATTCTTTGGGTTGACAAATTACTTCAGAAAGTTCATCAGGGAGTATGCTGAGCCAACCAAAGTTTTCCACCGCCTACTCAAAAAAGACACTCCAGACAAGTGGGAGGAAAAGCATACAAGAGCGTTTGACAAGCTCAAGGCGAAACTTCTGGCCTCTCAGTTCCTTCAACTACCAAACTTTGAACACCCGTTCCAGATCGAAATGGATGCAAGCGATGACAGGATCAGAGGAATGATCGCTCAGGAAACAAGTCAAGGCCATGAATTCTTTAGTAGGATGCTGAAGGACAGAGAAACTCGCTACACAACCTTTAAGAAGGAGGCTCTTACCGCCGTGGAAGCAGTTGAGCGATGGAAATACTACGTTGACGGGAACCACTTTACCCTCGTTGCATTACGAACAACGAAGCGCTTAAGAGGAAGATGTCAAATAAAAAAAAAAACTCGGGCAGAACTGGATGCTGGACAGTAACGATCCAAGGAGAAGACAACGGGAAGCGGGTATCTGGGAAGCTCAACGTCGTGGCTGATGCACTGTCGCGCAACCTGCCACTACTGCTGTACATCAGAAACCAGGAGAGAGTGTGTATATCACCGACAAACTCCAGGTAAAGCAAACTCAAGAACAAGATGATTTCGCTAAGTCTGTGAAGTTCATTCCAACCTGTCTGAACGAGGAAGACCGAGTCTCCAGGATTTTTCAAGAAGGCTGCGGAGAACTTCATGTTAGATGAAGGAGTTCTGTTTTACATGGATCCAGGAGCACCAGAAAGAATAGCCGGAGGTCAAGATAGCATATCTACTTACCAGACTACGAGGCACCAACTGCTTCACGAGTGTCATGATCATCGACAAGCAGGTCACCTAGGCGTCACGAAGACCCTAGCACGAGTATGGCAAGTAGGATACTGGTCACACGTCTTCAAGGACACGAAAAACTACGTTCGTTCCTGTACAATTTGTGAGATGGTGAAATGTGTCCAAACAAAAGTGCTGGGACAGATGCAACCAGTGCTTCCAGATCACCCAAAATACATAATGGGGATTGATTATATAGGACAGTTTCCAACAACCACCTTCAACAACAAGTACGTTCCGATCAGTAGTTGACTATTTTACCAAATGGGTATGGCCGATACCTACGAGGAACGCAACATCAAGAGCTGCGGCAACGAAGTTCACACAACATGTTCTCAGTTCTGTAGGTGGGCCGGAATATCTATCACAGATAACGGCGCGGCGTTCACCGGGAAAGACTTCGTCACGATGCTGCAGGAGAACAGAAACAACTCTTAGAGGATGTCGACCAGCAGCATCATCAATGGAGGACGTTATCTCCAAGCACCCTGTTGCGGGACTGTCAGCCTTACGAGTGGACGGTTCTGCGCCACTAGTTGAACCGAGAAAGTTGACAACTGAATGTGATGGAACGATTCTGAGCAACCAACTGATGCAACGCATTGATCGAATGAATCCCTGAGTGAGCTACAACCAGTGAAACCGGAGACGCCACGGAAGGTTGTGTAGAAGGAAAAAGTGCTTAACAAATGACTAGGGGATGGAATAATAGCTGTAATCTTGGCCAAATGCACCCTCTTCAATTTGCGTGCTTTCCGCCGAGCTGCTTAACCGAAAATGAGTCGTTAGCAGTGAACAAGGACCTGCGCGCAGTGACTGAAGTCGGGAGCCTTGATGAGCCAACATTATTGTTGTGAGCTACTCCAATCATGAACTAAGCCACGGGATACAGTGTGGTGTCTTGTGCACGGGCTGTGCCAACTTAACATGAAGGACTAAGTCGGACCAGAGTCTCCCCTGGCTGCACAACAACAGTGCGTCGTGGTGTGGTCCAAGCCTCACCGAGGCTCTCCTCAGGTGCATTTCATCCGCGTGTGCTTCAAATGAACTATGTCGCATCAAGGCACCCCTTGGGCGCAACTCTTCAAATTTCCAAGGACTAAGACGGATCAGGACAGTTCCTGGCCGCATGATCTCATTTCTGTTAACCTTTTCGTTGTTTCGCGGGATTCGAACTTTTCACATTCATCATTTTCGCCTGTCCAATACCCGTCCGTAAATGCATGCCACTCCTCAGTAAGAAACTTCCAATTTTCCTGTATCGCTTGAACCAGCACGCACCTC
>JAHWFP010061235.1:0-12939 GCA_023313725.1 Lithobius niger
CAATAGTTGATGTATGGGTCCAAGGTCAAGGACCCCAGGAATCAACAATATACGATTATATGGAGTTTATACTTATATTCTTAGTTATTAGTTGTTTGGGCCTACGTCCTGGCACTGAATGGGTTAATGAAAATGGCTTATAAATGTTATGTATTTCTTCAATTTTCTGGGGATACACATATCTGAAATAGGCCATTAAAAAAACCTTAGCATTTTGAAAAATTTAAGCACTAAACTGAGAGAAATAAAATCCTACCATAGACAAGGCTGCAGTAAAGGGGAGGAGGAGGATTCCTCAATTAGGGCCGTAGGTGTAGCAAGGCGGGGGGTCCCCGCTCAAACGAGGGCCCCAGAATTCCGAGCATGCAGAAGAAAAAATTTCACTGTTTAATTACCGTATTTTCCAAACGATTAGACACACGAACTGCTAACTCGAAGCAGACAGACAGCTTGCCTGATCCACTCAAAACCTACATGCATTCATTCGTTGCAGTAGTTATTTCTAGTAGTATGCATTAAAAAACAAAATGCCGGGCCGCCCCACCCTCCACAAAACGAAGTGATTGACTCTCTTTCATTACGCCGGCAAGCCAAGATGACTGCAGCCCTATCTGGTATCGTCTTACTAGTCATCTCAAAATTATGTCTTGATGAGCTGGCCAGCAGAACTAACAGTTCGTTTCCTTAGTTCCTATGAACCATAACTAGCAACATGAAAATGAAAAGAAAATAACGAAATTATTGTTTGTGTTGAACAATGATGAACAACTTTGAGCAAATCGTACCTACCGAACCCCACTCGGGAAATGTGATTTATTAGTTGCTAGTTTTGTTAAATATGGTTCTGTTTATTTTCGTGTCTTATTTATTTTTCCATTTTTTATTCAACTAATTTATTTCACTATTGCAATAGACTTACATCCATTCGTTATTGCTTGATGGCCCATAGTAACCATAACCCGGCACAGTAACAAAAAGTTGTCGATTCTTTCATGAACAATACCTTTAGTTTCAACAAGTGAGCCATGCAATTAGCACGTATTAGTAACCATAAACCGGCACAGTAACAAAAAGTTGTCGATTCTTTCATGAACAATACCTTTAGTTTCAACAAGTGAGCCATGCAATTAGCACGTTTCAATTAATTTGGAGGTCAAATTGATAAGAAGGGGGTTTAGCCATGTACGGTTTATCCTTAAAGATTAGGAAGCCTACGATTTTCCACACGAAGTAAAACTGCACTTATTTCATTGCACAACCTTAGCTGAATGTATGTGTCCATGCAGTAAAGTGCGGTTTTTTTTTTTCAAATACTACATTTAACCATGAACATTTCTGAAGGCTTGCGCAGTCGTTCGTTAATATTAATTAAAGCAGGCAACACAGAAACGAGCACTGCCACCCAAACACAAACGTGCGATGAGTCTCTTTCATCAACTAGTTTTCGGTTTTTTTTTCAAAATGTTAAGGTTTTTTTAATGGCCTATTTTAGATATGTCTATACCCGGAAAATTGAAGAAATAAGTAACATTTATAATCCATTTTCATTAACCCATTTAGTGCCAGGACATAGGCCCAAACAACTAATAACTAAGAATATAAGTACAAACTCCATATAATCGTATGTTGTAAATATTTTATTGACCATTATTCATTTTCGTTTTGTAATTTGACTAATTTTATTTACTATTTATTTATTATGTGTAACTTTGAATTATAAGTCCTGGTGCTAGTGCATGCCATTCCACATGGACTTCGTGCCTTACACTTGTACATGTAATAAACATATTAATTATTAATAATATTATCGTTTACTAGGAAGCAGACAATTCGTCGAATGATTGTTTTCGTGATACTGGGGCTTTAAACAGTGCAATTAAACAATGCCACTCTTTGGCGTCAACGATGGAAAATTCATTCCGTCTTCAGTGACATGTGGAATGGAATGGAATATGTTTATTGGGGCTGTGACCCAGAGTCATGCGCCCGCTCTAAACCTAGATACAAAACACAGAAAACAAGATATGCCAAAACTCACAACGTAGACAAGAGAACAAAAACACTGCTTGCCAATATGCCACTCTTCGCACTCTGTCAGCTTACCAGCACGGAGCTACACTACATAACAACATAGTAGGGTCACACTACCAGACCTGAAACAGTGCGAAGAATGGAGGAGATGACAAAAAGAAGTGCCCGTTTTAAAGTGACATGTGTTCTTACATACAACAATGAAAAAGTTTGCATTGTTGTCGAGCTTTATTCAATCAATATTTTTTTATCTTGATTTAAATATTTTTTTCTAATTAAACTGTATGTACTATATTTGTTTTATCATCGTTATTCTGTTTATACATGTTCTAGGCATCACATAAATTTTTCTTGGCCGGAACAATGCATTTATTCGGTATTTTTTGGACAAAACACGTAGAATCGGCAGCAATCCGTAACTCAAAACAATGCTATTTTGGCAAATACTATTGCCGCTTGTGATTGCGAGCGCCATCTGAAAACTATTTTGGCGTAAATGAAGTGTTTGACGCGCGTAGAATGGAAGATTCCTAACCTTTAACTAAAAGACGCTGTTCGAAAAACCATGCCTTAACTTAAGAAAATTAATATTTTAACAATCGGATGCCTTTAACAATAGAAACGGCTTCGCCGTCTCGTTGTTGTTTGGGTTTTGGCTCTTCCTATAGGTCCATTTTGTCATCCTGATGGTTGGTCAACCCAATGTGCGATTCCGCATTTTTTTTTTGATAAACTTTGACTAGACTCCCGTGCTACTGCCTGCAAAGTATGGTTTGGATAGCCCTTGTGGTTTTCGCGCGATGCGCGGTCTAAGATTACTTTGGATGTCTTCATAGCGGAGCTACGCTCATAAAAGAATTTGTGATTTCCCAATTTCAGCATCATTTTCCAATACTTGCCGATGTTAGCAGTTTAACTAATTCACTTTTCCTTTTTTTTTTATCAAATGTTTGTTTCGTTTCTGCAGACAGTTTGCTTCGTTTACCTTTTATCTTGGGATTTATTCTTGCATTAGTTCTAGTATGGAGGCCGAGAAGCAAGAGTTGTTTTCCTCACTGTGATTGTTTGTGACCTTTACTCACCATTGAAAAAGATTAAACAGGTGCTAAGCTTGGCTGGAGTGCATAGCCAGGATCCCTGCCCGCCCCCCCCCCCCCCTCGGTAGCGCAGTGGTTAGTGTGTCCAGCCTCGTTATTAGACGACGACGAGAGGATAAAAAAAGGGTTTAAGGGTTTAACGAGCGTTGACGAGAGGATATCGTTGCTTACAACAATCAGCTAGGACACAATGGAAAAATAATTACCACTGTACTGGCTTATTTTCTGCTTGGTACTGCGAAAACTGTTGAAGATTTGAAAATGTCCATGAAAATTTGTTCCTATCTTTTTCTGTTGCTGTATTTTAGCTTCTGAAACAAACGCTTAGGCTAAAATGTAACGAAATATTTTTTTTTTTTATTTCAGACTATGAGGTTACAAGTTACAAGCGTCTCTAGTGCAAGCAGAGACACACCCTTTCAGATCAACAGTAGTGCCAACAACAAAATTGGACAAATTCACGTCGCACTTCCCGCCGTATTGCTTCTTAGTTCTTTTTGTAATGCAGGCGCGAACTATGACGGCTGAAAAATATCATAAAAAAAAAAATTAGTTGTGATTTAGTTTGAAATAGTGTACCATTCTTTTTTTGCTTAACGCAACAATATTCAATATTTTTTCAAATGCACAGTTTTGACACGCAATAAAAACAATAATAATAATAAAAAGATTTGATCTAATTTGATCAAACTAGTTCTTGGTTGAGGTATATTGGCTTGGGGAAATTGGTCACCGGGGATACTGGCAGGGAGGGGGGAATCTTGACTGGGAGGTGAGGCTATAACCGCTAGGGGGGAGGGAGCATTGGGCAGGCAAAGGGGAAATATTGTTTCAGTGGGGGAGGGTGGTACTAACCTAAGTTTAAGTTGAAGTTTAGGGTAAGGTTTGTCTAAATTGAAGTTAAAACAGGAAAGGAACAAGAATAAGGCCGCATGTTAGGTTCCACATATTCAAGATTTCTGAAGAAAAAGGAGGAGGTAACACGACTCATAATGAATGCTTTTAGAAAGTTATGTGAAGAGGGGAAAGAAATAACAGACACGAAAAATAAAAGCAAAACGATATTTCTTTATGTCTACAATTTGCTAAAGAATTTTTTTTTAATTGCCCTAAAAGAGACTTGCAATCCACGACGTTAACTACTTATTTATGGAAACAACTGGATGTTGTGACTGTGACAAATTAGGTTCTATCAAGAACCACACTAGTGGTACGCTCGCTAAGTTCAACATTGTTACACTTCATGGTAAGAAAGTCACTCATACATTCCAGCATTGTCGCATGGTGGCTACTAAATTCTGGTTACTTTAACAGAAATCAGAGCTGAGCTTATTTCACGATGGTGAGGATAATTACCTACATGGCGAAACAGCATGAAAATTGTTGAAAATGAGTAGTCTTTGTGCCCTGACAAGCAACCCTATTGGAAATCCTAATGGAAAAATTCTACTGGACCAGTAAGTCCAGTAGAAAATTTCACTTGGACCAATACCTCCAGTAGGTATTTTCAAATGGACCAATACCTCCAGTACATATTTTGAACTGGACCAGTAACAACAGTAGCATCGTTTCAACTGGACCATTAACTTCAGTAAGAAATGTTTTGTCTACTGGTGAACTGGTTAACTGGACCAATACAACCAGTAGATATTTTCAACTGGACCAATACCTCCAGTAGATATTTTCAACCGGACCTGTATAGTAGAACATGTGCAACTGGACCAGTAACACCAATATAGCTAATTTCAACTGGACCAAAACTGCCAGTAGGTATTTGAACTGGACCAGTAACCAACAGTAGTATCTTTTCAACTGGACCTGTAACTCCAGTAAGAAATGTTTTACCTACTGCTGAACTGGTTAACTGGACCAATACAACCAGTTGTGTTTCCAACTGGACCACCAATACCTCCAGTAGATATTTTAAACTGGAACAATACCCAACTGTATAGTACTTTAAATTGGGCCAGCAAGTCCAGTACGAAATGTTTTCTCTACTTGTGAACTGGGTAACTGGACTAACACAACCAGTAGATAGTTTCAACTGGACCAATACCTCCAATAGAAATTTTTAACTGGACCAGTAACCAACAGTGGAATATATTCAACTGGACTAGTAATGCCAGTAGAGAATAGTTCATCAATAACTCCAACTGGATTTATTTTCTTACTAGACCAATACCTCCAGGATGTTATCAACTGGAGAGTAGCAACAGCAACAGAATTAAACTGAACCGGTAATCATCAGTAAACTATAATCAGTTGAGTCAGTAACTCCAATAGGGAACAAGTTCAAAACTTCAGGAAGTGCAGTAAGTTCGTGTCGGATAATTTGGTGACTGAAATGGCAGGGCTAAAGCAAGCTAAACAGAACGGCTGCACGTAAGCTATTTTGCATTTTTCTGCTTGTTTTCCTTGGAATGGTATTCCTCCATGTGAAACACAACCTGTTGAATTCAACAGTAACATACACACTGCACAGACCTCCGAGAGTAAAAGGGTATGCTAAAGTTAATTTTGTCTGGAGACCTTTTTTTTTGGCTTATCAGTCTCCTAACTCCTTTTTTATCCTTAATTTATCCTTATTTAATCCTTATTTATCGTTTTCTGCAGCTTTCCTGGCCTTCTTCTTGCCGGTTTTTGCCTGAATTTCATCAATTCAGAAAAGCAAAATGGGGCATATTTTTGAAAAAAGGGCAAGAAGGGCGAATTTTCCAGAAAGTCCCCCCCCCCCCTTACCTTCTGTGCATACCACTGGTACTCTATGATCTGTAACTTAATCCTAAAACCGAGTAGGTTCTGTTTAAATAAATATAAATAAATAAATTTACTACAGACGTGGAAGGGTGACAGAAGGGGGTGGACCCACTAACACTGCTCCTAAGACTACGAAATGGTGAAAAGGTGATAAAAAAAAGTTAAGTATTCATAAAGGGCGTTTCAGATGCCTCTCAAGGGGTTCGTTACGGAGAAGTCGGCGAAACCCGGCAAGGCTGGAAGATCCAACCGTGTCCTTGCTAAGACTATTCCAGATCGGAACAACCCGGACTGAAAAGAAGTTACGACGACAGTTCAAATGTGAGATGGGGAAAACTAGTTTCCAGTCATGACTTCAGGTGCATCTCAAACGAGGTGCAAAATCAAAGAATGGGAGGTCAATGCTGACAAGGCCTCTAAGAATTTTAAAGACCAAGATTAGATCAAACCAAAGTCGACGGATCTCCAACAATTCCAGGTCAGTTCGGAGCAAACGTTCTCTATACCCAAGGTTTCTAAACCCTGGTAGGCTTTTAGTAAACCGGTGCTGGACTTTCTCAATACGGTCGATGTCCCTAACCAGGTAAGGGAACCAAACTGGAGTGGCATATTCAAGTATAGGACGTACAAAGACCTTAAACGCCCAGACCTTAGTAGGGATATCTCCAGATATAAAACAACGATGTACAATGGCTGATCTAGAATAAGCTAAGGCACAGATTTTCCTGCAGTGGCGGGATGGTTTCAGGTTACTGGAAAACCAGACACCAAGGTCACACATTTCAGTGGTGGAAGGAAGTGGAGACTGATCCAGAGAATAGAGGTTACCGCTATTTGGAGTCCCAACATGGAAGGTGCAGCATTTCTGAACTGAAAGCGGCAGTTGCCAGGTCTTGGACCAATCTGCGACATGAAGAATCTGAGCTTCCAGAGCAGGGGAGCAAGAGGGAGAGAGAATCTCCGCACCAATCTTCAAATCGTCTGCAAATTTAAAACCAAAGCATTCATCAGAAGGAAACTGGAGATCATTGATGTAAACCAGGAAAAGAAGTGGCCCCAAAACAGACCCCTGTGGGACCCCACATGGGACCTGAACCCAGGATGACGAAGATTTTTCAACAATCACTCTTTGGGTTCGGTTTGCCAAAAAAGCTGCAAGCCAAGCCCTAAGCTTTCCAATAATTCCACAACCGTCGACCTTAAGAAGCAATTTACGGTGTACCACCGATTCAAAGGCCTTTTTAAAGTCGAAGTAGATAGTATCGGATGGAACCCCAACATCCAAGGCAGAGGTCCACCTATCGAGGACAGAAAGCAATTGGTGGGCAGCATTGTGCAGCATTAAGGCATTTTAAATAATTAAAGAAGTGCGTACTTATCAACGAGCACTGCATGCATGGTGAGCATAAAAACGAAAAATTTGTGGCTTTGATTGACTTTTTTTGCGCAGTTTGGGCAGCAAGCGACACTATGTTGCAAATTCGACCTAAACAGTAGTGGCACACGTACGTATATATCGTCCGCATTTTTGTGTGTCGTGGGTGGTTTTCTAATTGCTTTTTTTCTGCAGAAATGCGATACACAGTGAATTGACTGTGTATCTTTATTTTATTGTATTGCTTTTCAGTGAGCATTTGTTAAATATCATCACAGAAGTAAAGCAACTCTAACAATTTATGAAATATTTTGAAAAACTCATACGGAAAATTAACTTTACAAAACAATTTCTTGGAAAATCAAGTGTAACTTATATTCCCATCTTATTAATTTTTGCCCTAGCTTGTAATTTGCACCAGTATCATTTAGGAGTGCAATTTATTGAATTCAGTAAAATATTTCTAAATCGAAGTCATAAAAAATAGCTCGGCTTGCTGGCGTAGTAGCTATTCTTACTATATGAACGCGCAGGTTTTACTGGACCAGTAGGCTGGGTTAGTTACTGGACCAGTAAGCGCTTCTTACAGGACCAGTAACAAAAGTCAACAGGTCTGAGAATTTTATATTAAAGCAATTCATAAATTAGTTATACATTTTAACAGCATAATGAAAGGTTCCCTAGTTGTTAAACAATTAATGCCAATTGATTGTTTAAAAGAAACTCGAAACTCAGGCATTACATAACTTTAGCAGAAAGCGGTAAAATAGAAATCCTACACCCATAACTTTAATGCTAAAGATTTTATGTGTATATAAGGCTAACCACCACCGTAAAAAATTGTCAATGCAGCAAGAGTTAGAGCTACAGAAGGCAGGTTAGTAATAGTGTTAGGTCAAGTGTTAGTAGCTACATTGTAACCATGTATATAGGAATATTTCAGGAAAGGCATAATCAGTTGTAATGAAATTAACTAACAGTATAGCATACGTAAGTGCAATTTTTTTTCCAGAGAAGCCTACTGGTCCAGTAATATAGTCCTATAGGACTGGTCCTATAGTACTGGTCCTATAGGAAACCCTACTGGTCCTGTTCACCTTGGCTATTTTCTCTCTTTAAAAGTAAAACAGCATTTACTATGATGTTAAAATGTACCGCCACGTGTATTTTTAGTTTAAAGTTTGGTTAACAGTTATCAGGTCACACTGTAGTATTTGTCGGCAAAGTTCTGGGATAATAATGCCTTGAGCTGCGCTTTGGCGATTGTTTTCGCGCCTGAACAACGTAACGCTCTACCCATTCGGCAACACTGTCTCGGGAACATCTAGCAAACTGGGATCCATGTAACATGTCCATTGATCAGCTTTTCCCTCGGAAATTCCATTCTACATCCCACAACCACCCTGCCACTCCTTTCTCATGTTGTTTCCGGCCTTTTTAGTTTTTTTAGTCTCGAACCCGCATGTCGGGCAGCAAGGCGTGGGCTTGTCCGCCGTGCCCCCTAATTTCCGATGCCAAACACCATGTTCGCAACAACGGCACGCGGCTTTATCGAAAGCCACACAATTGATGATCCCTTGCAGTGTCTGGCAATCTGAGGCCCATTGCCCTTCACGACCGGTTGCTGTTTCCGCGTGGTGCAATCACATCCTGCTATCCCGCACCCAGATGCGGGTTCCGCGGGTGTTGCACAATATTGCACAACGTTGCGTCATGTGGCAACTACTTCTCGATCTTGCATACATTTGAGCAGAAGCGATGTGCAGTGGTCACGCGTGGCCGTATATAATGGCCTACCCGCCGCATGTGAATCATTTCTTCGACCAGAAGCGGGCAAACAGGATGATGGCTGCAGAGGCGCCGATGGACGACTTTCCCAGCTACGCCGTAGTAGAGAAGTCTAGGGCCGGCAAGAATCGGAGGCAACTTCATCGGGTTTGGACGGAAGAGCTGAGCGAGTACCAGGATAAGAAAGGTTTCTCCGGACCTCCAATGGGCTACATTGGCAGATGCAACAAGAAGAGCAAGGAGTTGGATTTTTTCATGGAATTATTCGGGGAGACTGCAGATTTCATCATAAGGAGGACCAACCAATTCATGGACGACAGGGCCAGCAATGCCAGACGCAGCACACGGAACGTCACGTCAGCCAACACACCAGGACCAAAAGGCAATGCAGGGACTTCGACTCAAGGGGAGCCACGTCCATCACCACCCCACATCACTTACTGCCAGTTTTTGCCACTCACTGGAATTCCGACTGAACCACAGCTGGGAATACCACAACCAGACGTCCACATGGAAGAAGCCGGGTCAAGCCAAGCACAGCCGCCAATGCCAGAAACACATGTCGCCGAGGAGGAGGAGGACGAATCAGACTACCCATATTACTGCGAGGAAAATGAGGACTACTATGAAGGCAGCAGCCAAGAATCAGATGAGGATGAGTTAGATGACGAACTAAAAGAAACCGAGTCAGAGGACGATGCCGACGCCTGCCTTACGACGTCTAGCAGTGAGGAGGAAGCAGCAAGGCCAGACAGTCCATCACGACCGCTAAGGCCAGAAAGCCCACCACGACCTCGAACCTTAACAGAAACCTCTACTCCCATGCCAAGGCAATCATCAGAAGCGACGTTGCCCACATATGAGCCCGGTTGGTCGGTCCTACTACGTCCCACACCAGCAGAGGCGGTCTCGTCGTCCAGCCAAAATACCAAGCCAAAAGCCAAAGTCGCAACATCGCAGGCGCGGCCATTTATGAGACGAACCAAAAGAGGAATCGTTCCCTTCCCTCGGGGTCTTTCAGATAGATTCAGAAGTAAGGAATCCGAGGAGATAATCTGCATCGTTTCGTCAGATGAGGAGGAAGAAAGAGCCACCACAACGACAGCCAACGTAGTCGAGCCACCACCCCCACAATCACCGCCACCGTCACTGGAACCGAGTAAACTAGAAGCCATGAAACGACGCTGGCGAGTCGTACTGTACGACAAGATCTACAGAAGTAATATGTTCCCCGAGCCACCCGAGCAAAAAAGGACACGATTATTGCCTCCTCGAAGTTGCTACCTCCAGGAGATGCGCCACGCCAGGATAACCCAATATGTCAATCACCGTTTCAGCCAACAACAATCTCAGCCAAGCGCTCCACCAGTACAATTCCCAGAAGACTCGAGAACAAAACCCCCAGAAGATCTGAGCACAGGACGGTTGGTGCTAGAGCAGATGTGTGCAGAGGTGGACAAGACACTCAGGAGCCAGTCAGAGTCCTCGTCGTCAACGTCGCCGATCCAGCCAGCGCAAATCCAAAGGGAAGAAGCAGGGGCTAACTCTAGCCAAGAGCCAGCTGCCAAGGAGACACCTTCAACGGTCGTATCGTCGCAACTCCCTCAGCCAGGGGAACAAGCAGAGGCCACTTCCAACTCCAACTCCAGCCAAGACCCAGCAGTAACGACAACCACGCAAGCCTGCCAAACATCGCCGAAACGGAAGAAACCACATCCCACTCCCGCTTGGGTACCATTGACGAAAGACGAGTTGCTGGCTTTCATCGGAATACTGATAATCATGGGTTACAACGACTTGCCGGAGATGGCGCAGTATTGGTCCACGTCCCCAGACCTGGGAAACCACTCCATCAGATCGACCATGACCAGAACAAGGTTCAATCAAATTTGGAACAACTTTCGGCTGTCCGAAGAACCGTCTTTCACTGGTACCGATCCCCAGACTGCATCGCCCACGACCAGGCAAGCCATGGAAGAGCAGAAGGCCAAGGAGGACATGGACGCAATAATAAAGGTTCGACCGATGATGGAGGCTATCAACCAGGCATTCCGCAAGTGCAGGAACCCCGGATCAGTTCTCTGCATAGACGAGTCAATGACTGCATACACTGGAAGATCCAAGATCAAGGTATACCAGCCCAAGAAGCCCATCAAGGTCGGCTTTGAACACTTCACTCTCTGCGACCCGTTCGACGGTTACATACTCAACGACGAGGCACACATTGGAAAAAAGCGCCACATGGCCATTGACCCCGCCCAAGACCCCGCTAAGGAACTCGAGAACAACAAGATGGCTCACACAACGATCTACACCGCGCGCCACTACCTCAACCAGGGTTACACCATCGTCTGTGACAACCGCTTCACTTCGGCACTGCTGTTTCAGGTCCTCTACACCAAGCTAGGAACCTTCGGATGCGGGAGCCTACGCGCCAATGCTGCCGGAATGCCATACGAGTTCACGGAGGAGTTGCGCAAATTCAAGAAAGAGCACGAACGTGGCGACAGTATCCTGCGTCAGAGCGGCCGGCTACTGCTGAGCATCTGGTGTGACACCAAGGCCGTCCCTCTACTCAGCACCCACGTGGATCCCTTGGCCGGAAAATGTACCGTCGGAAGACTCATCGGGGGCCAGAAACACCTAGTCACTTGTCCACCGGCAGCCATGACTTACACGGAGACCATGAATGGCGTGGACATGGCCAATCACCTCATCTCCTCGTTCTACGTCGGCAGGAGGTCGATTAGATGGCACCGCTACCTTTTCTTCCAAAAGCTCAACCAGATTCTCGTCAATGCCAGGCTCAACATGGTCATGGTCTGCGGCCTCGATAGGGCTGGCAAACGCTCCCAGTTGACTTACCGAAGATCGCTGGCCAACCAACTCATCAACCGAGTACGCAAGACACGCCTCATAAGACTTCCAGCCATTTTGGGTACCAGTCATCGCCACGAAAAGAGTACGAGGAGCCGCAGATGCCAGGTGTGCAGGAAGTACAGACAGGAACGGCACGAGACCATCTGGTGGTGCGCAACTTGTCGCACGAACGTGTGCACGGACGAAAGCTCGAGAAGAAGGCACGGTGGACGAACTTGTTGGCAGCTGCATCAAGATCGCCTGGATCTCGATTTTTAGGCTGAATTTTCATTGAACTTGTATAGCTTTGTACAGCCAACGCCGAATAAACCTTGTAACCTTTGTTCAGAATTATGTTTTCCCTTTGCCTAACTGTGACTTTGACTTTTCAGGAAAAGACTAAAAGCCCCAAACCTCACTGACACTGGACCCGGTATTCGTCGTGGCTTCAGGTACTCAATCCGAGCCTGAAACCGCGACGAATGCCAGGTCTCAGGTGACGGCGGGGTGTGGGGTTTTCTTTGGGTGGAACTTAGCCAAATTCTCTGGGTATTGCGATGTTAACCGTCACCATATTGGGTAATGAAAAAAGGTCAGAAAAAAAGCCAAACCCTGCCTCATTGCAGGGTCTGGCAAGACTTGGACTTAGCCAAATTCTCTGAGTATTGCGATGTTAACCGTCACCATAAGGGTTAAAAAAAAAGCCAAACTCCACCATTGCGGAGCTTGGCTAGTATGCGGGTCTCTTTTGATTCAGGGATGGTCGAGACCAAGTCCATCCCCTCAGTACAAAGTCCCATTTTTTGGACTTAGCCACATGCCAAGTCATCATCCAAGTCATCATCCAGTAAGGGTCATCCTCAGGCTTGTAAGTAGTGGTCTCTGCCCCACCACCACACCCTCATGATCCACAGTCATCGATCGCCTAACCTTCGAGACCAGAAGGAAAGACGGGCCTCAGGTGGATCACTACACTAAGGAACTCGTCGAAAAACACGAACGTCCCAATGTTCGACGCCTAGCCACCTCGTC
>JAHWFP010061236.1:0-14063 GCA_023313725.1 Lithobius niger
TGACATCATCGCAAAAGCAGACGGTAGTTAATGTTTACAGCAAACTTTGTCGACGGCATCCAGACAATTCGGTAAGTGACGTGGCAAAGGATGCTGCAGACAGAACAAGCGTTTCATGAGATGCAGTCTTCCAAATCAAAAAGGTATTTGCAACCAGCGCTGGTCATTTTACGTCGCAAGCCATGAAGCATTGTAATTCCGTTGGTACTCGAACTCGGCTAAAATTTTACGATGATTTCACACTTTCGTCAAATAGACAAAATATCCTTGCAGTTTATAGAAAAGGTACGTACAGTTCCCAGGTAAATGATAAGAGCTGCCGTAAAACGATGACGGCAGTTTGCCAAATTTTGGGCGGAAGGCAATGGGCGTCGTGAATTGCTTGTGTAATTTCAACGTTGCACGAAAACAACACGACATATACCATATTGATAAACTTGCTTCACGTCATGGTCATACTACGTTAAATGTTGCGTTTGCTTCATTGTGAACCGCATTGAAATGACATTAAGAGATTTATTGATGCAAATGATCGAACATTCAAACTTAAAGAAGTCCATGAACTTAAACCGAAAGAACTTGCTGTAGTGACAACGGAAGGGTGGGCCAAACTTGTAAAACACACTGAGAATGAAGAAAACAACTTGTGGAAAAGCGATGGGATGGCTGATATTATTGTGGAACGAATCGCCTGTGATGTAAACAATTCACATAACAACTCAAGTTCAACAATGAAGACATAGACTGCTCAGAGTAGAACTTAAGATCTCTAAACATCAACTACTGTCTGCTTGAAAAACAAAAGCTCTTTTCAGAGCTAAAAACTGTCCTTTTCAGGACTACAAAATCTTACGAAAGAGAAACTTCTTACCCCCCCCCCCCCCTTCCTGGAGAATTAAAAATATGTTTAACTCAATACTGAATAAATGCGCACTAAAATCACGTGTCCTCTCCCTATTTTTGCTGCATCCTACGGTACCATAACGTTTGCAAGCAATATTTACAATGGCTTGACATGTAGCAAAAAGGTGTCACACAGGAAAGCCACTGAAAATAATTTGCAAGATTTATATGGGCTTTACTGACTGTAAACTCTCAACAAATCCGTGTGACACAGGAAGGACAAAATGAAACTAAGCTCCTAAATAACCATACGCCAAAATAAATATATATAAATAAATATTCTTAAAGGCGCTACCGTTCACGTAGTACTTTCCTGTATCATGAAGCTTGGTCATTTTACGTTGCCAGCCAAAGCATCCTAACTCGTATTCGTATTGCCGTTTATTTCCTGGTTTTTTTTTCCCTCCGAAAGACTGTTTGATCACTCATTCAAATCAGTGAAACTCTTGCAAGGTTATTCACGTGTTGGTTATTGAAAAATAAAGAGAGGACATTAATTCAAAAAAAGTTGTTTAAAAATTAAATTATCAGTTTTTTAAAATCAAAAATTAATTTCTATAGCATTTTGAATAGCACTAAAAAATAAAAGCCGTGAAGAATTGTAGCCTATGTTGATGTATACTTGAATAGTGGAAAGTTCAAATCCACGAAACCTCTTGCCTAAATTTAGTGACTTGCGAGCTTAAATCCAAAAATAGGGCAGAGATGGCAAGTGGAAATGTGAAATGAATCTGGGAACGGATTCAAAAGTTATCGTGCATACAGACGACGGACACCAGCAAAGGATGAAATGCGCCTTTACTCTGCTTTGGCCCGCACGTCAGTATATGTGAAAAAAGTTTAAGGGAGTTGAAGGCCAACGACAACGTCAGGTAAAGAAAATATTTAACAGTTTTAGAACAGCTGAGCGCGTAGGGATACGAACAAACGAAAATAGTTCGTAAAACGGCTCTCTAACTATTCCTCCAGTCAGAAGTTGAGTGCGGTTTTAGTATAGACGAGAATGTTTTTTTTTCCCCCATCTGATCGTATTTCTTTCGTTCTAACGGGAATGTTTTCTATCTAAGCGCAGGATTTTTCTTCAATCTGGTGGGAATTTTACTTATACATAAGGGTAATTTCCCCCATTTTATTAGAATGCCTCTCATTATTAGTTACTAATGCTAACAGCGTTATTTCAAATGCGCTGCAGAGCAGCCTAACCAAAAAATACAGCTGCGAATGCTATACCACGGCTACGGGTGACGGCGGAGCCTCTACCCCCTCCCGACTCTCTTTCTGTCCGAGACTTAGCTTTGTTTAGTACTCGTTTCGTAAACGCTTCTTTTAGCGTACTTCTTTTCCCTACTGGCCTTTTTTCCCAGACGTTTTTACAACTTTCATTGTATTGTGACCGAAGCTGCAGGAATGCACAGGGAACAACAGTACTTTACCAAAACTAAACACGTATCAACAAATGCAAAAATATGTAAATCTACTTCGCATTAGAAAGAAAAAAGAGTGAGGAGGGATATTCTACAAATCAAAGGGGAGGGTAGCCAGTCAGATAACCAGCCATGGAGTGATTAGCTTTCTACAACTTCATAATTGTACAACTGAGGAAGAAAATGGGTCGAAAAGCACATCAATCCACACCATACCCATTGAAATAAAAAATAAAGTCGATTTGTT
Organism: Lithobius niger; assembly: GCA_023313725.1. NCBI lineage: Eukaryota > Metazoa > Arthropoda > Chilopoda > Lithobiomorpha > Lithobiidae > Lithobius > Lithobius niger. The sequence continues at coordinate 2,575 of JAHWFP010061236.1, forward strand.
GTATAAAATTGAATTTGTCACGGGATTTGTTTTCCGTATATAACGGGAATGTTTTTAAAATTATAATGCTATGTAAAGATATAACCGAACTCAAACCATTTGCTATAAAAAAGAAATCATCGAAAGCGTAGCGCAGGCACCGTGGACGCTTTCCTTCCTCCGGCGCTGCCAGCGGACGCTTCCTTCTCTCTGGGACCCCTGAAAGTGAAAGTGCACCGGAGGGGGGAGGGGGGGGGGTGCTCCCGATTCGTGCGCTCCCCAATCAGAACTGCCAAAAACTCACTTCCGGAATACGCGAAGAATAAACCTATGGCAGTATTCAGTCAGAACTGTAGAGCGCCACACTGTGCGCAGATTTCCGTCTTTGTAGCACTCTGTTTTAAGTTCGTAGCAACTGCATCGAAATACAGGTTTACCTCACTAATAAAATCGTAAGCTAAAAATAAAGCTATTCTGTGGATTACTTTCTTCCTTTGGATTTTATATCCTCTAGATTTTCTTTATTTGGTTTTATTTTCCTGGATTTCCTTTGCCGTTTAGCTGCGTAACGAACTGGTCCACAGTCCTCGGCACAAAATACTATAGTTGCGCCAGACAGAACAAAACATGAAAGCATACAAAAAACATGCTCCAACTTTGTGATTGAGCCTCTATGGATTGGATAGCCAGAACTTTATTTTTATTAAATAGAATAGCAATTCTATCTGATGGGAAAATAAACCTTTATCTGGTGTGAAGAAATTTCCATCTGATGGATAATTTTATGTGATGGGTGCACACATTTTCTGTCGGGTGGATGGTCGCTCATGTCAACTTGATGGGTTTTCGGTCTGATGCGAGGTCAGCGAATCTTCATTTTTGTGTGGGTTTGGATTTTTTTTGTACTTTGGTTAGGAAGTTTTTTTTTGTGTGTTTTTGCATTGTTTTGTTTTATCTCGCAACCCAAAAGAACAAATCCTGAATAAAACCTAAACAAATTTCAGGTAGGTAATAATGTTTCTGGCAGGCCCACTTCAATAGGGCTACTGGCATTGTATTATTGCCAGTAAGCTTTATTGAGTTTAAAGGTACGGATACGTCCCTTGATATACGAAGGGTTTGAGGTTTGTAGGGCTGGCGGAGAGAGTTGTGGTGGAGAATGGGGGGGGGGGGGGGGGGGCTTTTTCACTTGAATATGTGGAAGGGCAAGTGGGGGCATTAGATCGGAGAGCGGGGCATCGAAACTTTGTGAATCATAATATGTCTTACCATTTCACCGAAAATCCTGATTAAAATTCTGCGAAAAGGGAATTCCCATTTCGCCAAATCCCTTTTCGTAGAATCAAAATACTCTATAAAAACATAATATTGTTGAAGTTAAAGAAGCATTCCTAATTGAAAGGAATTTGCAATTAGCTGAGGTTTCTGATGTTATGTTTAGCTGCAGCAAGCGCAGCAGCGCAAGCGAGGCATGTAATTCCATTAGAAAATGAATATTCGCCAAAACAGGAGTCGGCGAAACGGGAATTCCCGTTATGCCGAAAATTAAGACACTGATTAAACTCGGCGAAACGGCTACCCGATCTCAAATACCCCCCCCCCCCCCCACCCACACACACACTTTTGAAAATATTGACTGGTCCCTGAAACCAGGGAGAATGAACTACAGAGCAAAATGTCGCAGAAAAATGAGAACGGAAATAAAAAGGCAAAGGTAAAAAACACAAATAAAACCATATCTTCTAAAAAGGATCGCGAAAGCCACTCACGCAAAAAGAGCCGCGGGAATGTGTAATTGATATATAAGACTACTCTCCCATTTTTTGATTTGTAGAGCATCCTGCCTCATACTCACTTTTTCGTTCTAATCCTATTACACTAGACTACCTGTGTTACAAATTTCAGATATATTTTTTTGTCGATTTATAATTTGTTGATGTATAGTAGTTTGGGTGAAGTACTGGAGCAATGGAGCGCAATCTAAGTCAATATTTGGAAGCACAACGACGTGTAACTGCAATACTAAGGACAGTTTTACGTCGATAGCGTGTGAAACGTCATTTTGCTCAGATTTCCGAACGCACGGATCTGACGAGCGTTGGCACTGCTATCCAGCTCTTCTTTGTGAACGCGCCTCGTCACATGCAACACCTGTTCTGCGTTCGAATCCGATTAGAGTAGGTACGATTTTTTCAAACAATACCTGCATATTATGGTATTTTGTTGTTTAATTTTAAATCAGTAACACTTTTTTAATGAGGGATAGGATTTAATTCCTAGATATCGGATGGAAATCACGTTTACAGTTTTTATTTATCTTTCAATCAGCCAACCTTAAAATATTGCTCCAAAGTACAAAAATACATTTTAGATAATTTTGCCTCCACACTTCGCTAGACAAGACGATTCTTTTTCATTAGAAACAAGAATGACACTATTCCGTTGGAAAATAACTGAGAAAAAGTGGAGCTACGATCGTAACTGAAATACGTTGTAGACCCTAGCGCCATCTAGTAGACAGAATTGAGATAACCAAAGGGGTTGCAATCCCTCTTAAGAGTTGCTCGCGCGATCAAAGTTTCGATTTTTGGTTTCGGTTTTCAAGACGAATTAAGTTTATTTCAGGCATCTGGCAACAGGTTTCGCATCCGTGCAGTATGGGGTTTTTGGTCATACGCTAGAGTGTACTGAATCAGCTAGAGTTGAAAACTCATTATTTTCATAGACTCATGATAATAAGTAAAAAATACATATATTACAAACAAAAACGTCTGGTGTGCCGTAAAGAAACGGCTATAGGCTTGAACTTTCACTTTACTTGTTAAAATGTACACGGATAAATATTGATGATTTGTTATTTAAATAATCAAATGTACAATTTAAAAAATCGCATCTATTTAGTGCTATTCTGATTTACGGATGAAAAATATATTTAAATTTGATTATTTAAATTAAATTAAATGTATACGGATAAAAATTGATCATTTATAATTTAAATAATCAAATTTAAATGTATTTTTCATCCCTAAAGCACAACAGCACTAAAATAGATGCGATTTTTTGAATTGTACATTTGATTATTTAAATTAAAACTCATAAATTTTTATCCATGTACATTTTAATAAGTAAAGTGAAACTTCAATCGTATAATCCCTTTCTTTACGGCACACTTGACATTTTTGTGAATAGTCCATGTACCTTTTTTGTGGAACGCAGTGTGGAATGTGGAATAAAAACTGGAAAAAATGGAATTAATGTTACAATTTAATAGAATTGATGTGATGTTTGTTGCCTATCTTAGCGCGCGTGAATAATGGTTGGAAGTAATTTTTTTTTATTTGCAAAGGTGTGAACACCCACGCATACAGTGATTGTTGCTGCCCACTTAGAAACAATTCAGCTCAGCTCATTAAGCCTGCATCTAAGAAATTAATACGCTATTCTATCGTTTGTTTAGCAAATACATAACACGTGCACGAAGAATGGTCCTGGCGTTTGCTGATTGGTGTTGTTTCCTATTACAATGTTTAAAACAATGTAAAAAAATAAAACTGATTGTTCATGGTCCCTTAACTCTGGAATGTCGGGAAAAAGTGGAAAAAGAGGATGAAGACCAAGGAAATATCTGGCTTAGATCATGTTTTAGATTTTAGGTAGGTGCAGTAGTTTTTTCTGAAACGATGTCACACAATACCAAGACCAACAACAAGTAGTGAACAGGTTTCAAATTTATGTGTGGCTCCCTATTTTTACTATTGCATAGAATTGCATAATTTTTGGTACAAATTTACCTTCCATACTTATCTACAATCTAGCCAAGTTTCGTCGAAAAATATTGAATAATAATAACAATAATAATAATAAGATTTGCCGCAGAAGCACCAGGTCTGGCAAGGATCCAAGGATCGCTATCTGCCAGCCATGACTATAAATAAAAACGACTGGATAATAATGGAAGGGCCACAAATTGGTCGCTAAGACCTGCCCCACTAGTTAAAACATAGGAACGGAGATATTAATTTATTTTTTTATTTTTTATTTATTTATTATATTTATTTATTTATTATTTTTTTTTTTAGTTTTACTGGAGTGAGGACTTCAATCATTTAAGTTTTACTTTCTTGTTAAAATGTAGAGCATTGGACAACGAATTTTGAAAACTTCCTTGCCACACAAGCATAGATGCAGCGACTTTTCTTGGACGAAAACTCCATTGCTACGATTTAGCAGTGTTACTATAGAAAAGCGTCATTCGAACTATCCGTAGCTTAGAAACGTGCTCCAACAATGTAACGTTGTTCGATTTCAACAATGGAAAGATGTTTTCAATAGTCGCAAAATACGATATTTAGTCACACACATACATACCCCCCCCCCCCCCCCCGTGCATCCAGGCATCCATGCATCCGGGGCATCCATGAATCCAGGCATCCATGCATCTAGTCAAACATGCATCCATACATCCATGTCTCCCACGTGACGGGAAATAACGTCATACCGGAAGTCACATGACCGCACACACATGCATGCCCCCCACTTTCGGTCACGTGATCAACGTGAGGGTATTGACGTCACTTCCGGTCACGTTATGAAAGAGGGTAAATGACGTCACTTCCTGTGATCGCCAATCTGGAGGAGGATGGGAAGTGCCATTTGCTACCTTTTTTTTGTTTTCGGCAATATGCAGGAGGGTGGGAAGTGCGTTTTACTACCTTTTTCGTCACTTCTGGTCACGTGGGGTAATGTAGTCACTTCCGGTCAAGTGGAGGTTAGCAACCTTTTAGGGGATCCAAAATTGTAGGGTCTCAGAACTGGGGGGAGGGGGATCCTGCAAATTCTTTTTCAACTTTTACGGTAAAATGTATAAATTGTACAATTACAGCACAAATGGGGGCAAATAGCAAAAACGTAGTACAAAAGCAGTCAGTACAAAAACAGCACAAACAGTTACAACTGTGCCAGAAAGGGATACAAAAGCAGCACAAATGTTGTACAAACGGGTACAAATTTACATAATAATTCTGTATCCCGGCTGAGCTGATAAGAAAAGAACCGATAAGAAAAAAGGAAATGGCCGGGCAATCACTTTAATCGCTTCTCATTGGTTTCGTGCACGTATGTCTTATTTTATTTATTTATTACACTTACTGGAGACTACAAGCCCGTACGCTACACTCTCCATTGTAAACTTAACCTACACTTAACGTATACAGGAAAACTCAGAATACAAGAGTACACAACTGATCCATGCTCAAATAGTCTACTCCACTACACTCCTAAAAACAAATCCTAAACTGTCAGTCTGATAAAAGCTCAACGGCTCTTCACACCTGAAAGTGCCCGGTTGCACTGCAGAATCCCAAGACTGTCCCGACGTGGTACCCCGTAGACACGACCGTGGGTGGACCCCCCCCCCCCCCCCCCCCAAAAAAAAAAAAAACCTCTCGCAGATCCGTACAAGCCCGAAGCCCAACACTCCTGTACTGCGCCCAGTACCGACACTCCAGCAGGAAATGCCGTACCGACTCCGGAGCCTTCCCACAACTGCACAAAGGGGACGGCCGCCAGACTAACCTGCACATATGCTCGTTGGGAATGCGTGCTCGGTTCGTAATCGAGACAGTAAGCCTGCGTCTCGCCGTGGGAGGCTGCCAAGGGATGCTGCAACAGTGACCGAGACAAGGGGTGGCAATGCATACAGACGCCTACCCTTCTCACTGCTGTCCCACTCCCTTTGCCACTCAGCAGAGGAGAACGACTGGAGCACAGGGTACAAATCCTTATGGGCGAGGGCGTACTGAACAGTGCCACCCACCCTACCCCGAGCAAGGGAATCCGCCACCTTATTGCCGTGTACACCACTGTTTCCGGGAGCCCGCCAGATCCTGACCACACAACCTTCATGCTCAGCCCGAAAGAGCTTTGTACAAATTTTCAGTGCCAGTGGGTGGTGAACCTCAAGAGGGAGAAAAGACCGGCGCAGAAACTGGATTGCAGCTGCAGAGTACGAATAGATAACCAGCCGGGGGACCTGAAAGTCCAGGCCAACATCCAACGCGACGGAGAGATCGACAAGCTCCCCCACAAAACTCGAGGGGACGAACTGCAACCGCCGAGAGATGCAGACTTTGAAGTCCTGAACGAACACCCTAACGCCGCCAGACCATGAGTCATGGCTGGAGAAGGCATCGCAGAACATGGACACCTTGCCTTCCATTGCTATATCAGCCGGCTGAGGCCCCAGGGCACACACTTCAACAAGTCTGCTGCACCACTCCCAAGGACGCGACAGACGTACCAGGATCGGCAGCCGGAACTGCTTTAGAGCCTCTCTACCCAGGAGCGTGGCACCAAGGCCCAACACCCCCAAGCGCAGGCGAGCACGGGAGCTCAGCAACCCATAATCCCAAAAGATCCTAGCTAGGGTATCCGAACACCCTCTAGCCACTGCCCGAAGGCAAAGGGAGGCCAGGAGCTTCTTTGCCTTGATTTGCACAGGGCGCTCCCCTGCCTCCACCAACAGGGCAGGAACCGGAGTGGAGGGCAAGCACCCTGTGAACGGCCGTCCGCAGACAGGTATGCGCAAAAATTGGATTGAAGAAACTTAATTCCGTGAAAGCGTTTCTTAGCCAGTGTACGCGAAAATGGAAATAAAAAAAACTTAATTCGGTGAAACATCCAGAATATTTAAAAATGGTGCATCTAACACCAGCCGTGCGTAGCACGGGCTTCCTCTACTATAGTATATATAGTATATATAGATGAACAAAGGGCACAAATGCAATACAAACGCAGCACGAACATGTACAAATGTATCAAAATGGAAACAAACACAGTACAATAGGTAGTACAGATGATACAAATGTAGTACAAACAGAGCGGAGCAAATGATAAAATATGGACACACAATGCGACGGCATCACCCCCACAGATCATCACGACAGAATCGAGGGTGTTCTCACCACATTCCTCATTAGTGTGTAGGGGAATCTAGATCGTGGTGGGAACAATATTAAAACATACATAATAATTTCATCATTCGTATTCTGAAGCTTCCCAATACGTTCTTTACTCTCACGAAACAAAGTATTAATGGGTGTAGATCGTAACGGGAACACCGACGAATTATTAAATGAAGTGTAACATTCATATTTTGAGTGTTTTCATCAGGTTTTGTATTCGAGCAACACCTTAGATGAAGTAAGAAAACGGGTGTAGATCGTGATGGGAACAATCACCCGCAGACAAAGTAACCTGCACACCGTCAAGTGCCTTCCGACTCGACGCCAGGAAAGGCTGGTGGAAATCTGCAGCAGACCGAATGTACACCCTGAAGAAGGATGGCAGCACCGCCCTCTTAGCAAGGAACCTGTTAGAGGAGAGAGACTACAGGGTCCTGTGCCTCCCAACCAAGCTCTCGCGAACAGTGGAAACTTCCTCCGCCCAGGACAACTGGCAATAGAGAAGGACGCCCAAGTAGCGGACCGACCGGGAAGCAATAACCCGAGCCGATCCAATCCTTAGCACCACAGGCACATTAATGCAGCCCTTAAAAAGACAACCATATCCGTCTTGTTCGGTGACAACAACAGCCCCCTGACGGCCAGGAAGTCCTGAGCTCGAGCAACACCATCCTACAATGCCGCAAGGAGGGTGGGCATCTCCCGCCCAACAACCCACACCGCAATGTCGTTAGCATATGCTACCACATTAGTACACGAGACAAGCTCACAAAGCACCTCATTGATGGCCACTGCAAAGAGTAGCGGACTCAAGCAGCTACCCTACGGCAGGCCACGGTCCGTGCATCTGACCCCCGACCAGTAGCCACCCACCCTGGTAGGGACGCTCCTGTTACGCCTGTGAGTCCCAGGATGGCACACACAAGCTGATCACTGGTCCCCATACATCTCAGGGAGGACTCCACCCAGTCCTGATCAATTGTACCGTACACCGCTTTGATCAACAGACATCAACAGCGATACAGCCATCCACCCAGGCTTCCCTAATACTCGATTCAAGGATGGCATCCTGCACACTCCTGTGTTTGCGGAAGGCAAACTGTATTTGGAAAAGCCATCTACCGCATTCCAGATGGGATTCCAGCCACCTCACCAGCATGCGCACATAAACCTTACGAACACAGGAGAGCAAGGCAATAGGCTGGTAACTGACTACCGAGGAGCGGATCTTACCACCTCCCAGGACAAGCGTGAGGACCGAGAACAACCAAGCGTCTGGGACTGGGGTCCCCTCAAACCTCGACTGGAAGAATGCAAGAAGCTCTGTGCGGGCCTCTGACCCTAAACCAACTAACTTCCCATACGAGACCCTATCAACACCCGGTGCACCCCCTACCCTACAGTATGCAAGGGCCGCATCGAGCTCCGAGACTCTCAGAGGACAGTCAACGTGAATGATAGGCAAGTAACTATTTCTAGGGCGGAAGACCGAACAGAAATTGCGGTTGAACTCCTCCGCCATCTGGGCACCCCTCAGGACTGCCCCATTCTCCCCAAAGATCCAATTAATGGCATTTTTCTTGTCCAGCAGTCGCAACAGGCCCAACACCTTTGCCGGGAGGCTGCTGTGCTGTGCTACGGAGCCTAACAATTCCTGGTGCACGTGCTAAGGATTGAAAACTATCATCCAAACCATTGATTGTTGATAGGTAAAATGAAATTGGAAGCTGGAAACGATGCTATGGCTTAATTCGCAGATGAAGGCTTTCACAGCTGAGCTCCGGGCTAACGGGAAAACGGGGTCCGGGCTGCGTTGTGCCCGGGAACGATGCTTGAGCATGCCAATTTTTAAACGGTGCATCCAGTGATTTAAGTCATGGCATGCACTGATTAAGTGAGCGAAGCGAACGAAAATCAGCGTTTGTCAGCCAGTGTGCGGAAAAATTGGATTGAAGAAACTTAATTCCGTGAAAGCCTTTCTTTGCCAGTGTGCGCAAAAATGGGAGTGAAGAAACTTAATTCGGTGAAACATTCAGAATATTAAAAAAAAAAATAGTTTACCTAACACCAGCCGTGCATAGCACGGGTTTCCTCTAGTGTAGTATATATAGATGGTACGAACAGTACAAAGGACACAACTGCAGTGCAAACGCAGCACGAACAGGTACAAATGCAGTAAAATGGAAACAAACACAGTACAATCGGTAGTACAGATGATACAAATGTACTACAAACGGAGCCGAGCGAATGATAAAATATGGACGCACAATGCGACAGGTCATCACAACAGATTCAAGGGTGTTCTTACCACGTTCCTCATTTGTGTGTAGGTGAATCTAGATCGTGGTGGGAACAATATTAAAACATCCATAATAATTTCATCATTCGTATTCTGAAGCTTCCCAATACGTTCTTTACTCTCACGAAACAAAATATTAACGGGTGTAGATCGTAACCGGAACACCGACGAATTATTAAATGGTGTGAACATTCATATTTTGAGTGTTTCCATCAGGTTTTGTATTCGAGCAACACCTTAGATGAAGTAAGAAAACGGGTGTAGATCGTGATGGGAACAACCACCCGAATGAATGTTTAGGTCCTCATTATCATTATTTAAAAAAGAGAAAATGGAAGATAAACATACAAATCTGATGAAGATAGTGATAAAAAAAAAGTTTGGAGTACCCATATGGGGGAAAAAAGATAGTGACCCATAGTTAGTCCATTAGAAAGTATCATCCTCGTGAAGGAGAAAGATGATGTGGAAGATGACGTGTGGAAGTCAACCATAAAAAACGGAACTACGAGGATGATATCCCAAATGCATCAAAACGGATCAGCTCAGAGCCCCCTCCATTGGGTGTGGGACGAGTTCCTCTAGCATCGCTTCGCTCTTTTGTAGGGTCACACGTTGGGTGTGACTTCGAAATATCAGTTGCATAGATTTTTCAGAATGCCAAAAGAAAACGATTATGTGTTTGGATTAAGGTACAACATGGGCACGAGAGACCTCATGATTGGTAACAATATGGGAGAACGACGTAGTATTGGAAGGAAAAAAGTACCGAGAAAGAAATCAGATGTGGAGTTTAACTCAAAAAGACTTGCCATACGAAACGTAGGCCCCGAAGTCTTGCGAAACATATGGGTCGATTCTGAAAGACAGTAATGCCATATATCGGAACTACGACCCCTACTTTGGAAAGCCCAAATCGGATCATGGTTACAAGTATGTGCGTGTTATCAAACCAATTTGGGAGGAAATAAGGAAGGAGAAAAGTGGTTGGTTGGAAGAAATTGATGAAGCAAAAGATTGAGACGAATCGAGGACTAACGAATCGTGGTGGAACGATACAGGGTCGGATGAATCGAAGTCGGAAGAATCGGGGTCAGACGAATCGGAACCAGATGAATCGGGACTGGACGAATCGAAGACGAACGAATTGGGGATGAAGAATCAGGATCGGAAGAATTGGAGCCGGATAAATTGGGGTCGGACAAGTCGGCGTCGAAAGAATCAGGGCCAAAAGAATCAGTCTGTTGAAGTAGATAACAACAACCCGAACGCGTTGGTGAATAGGCTGAGAGTCTTGGTCGGAATATTGTCGAGGGGAAAAGTTGAAAATGAAGCGGAAATTATGCAAATTCTAGGGGGATTGTAGGAGATAGAAATTAAAACCGAAAATGAAAAAAAGGACAAACGAACAAAACCTTAGGAGTTTTGTTTATTAACACGATGTAGTTATTATGTCCTATCAATAAAATTATTTTAAAAAATCTTAAATGACGTCAGTATTGCTAATTCATCATTCTCACAATGTGAAAGCTCGCGAAGCATTTGCAGCATGCAGAAGCTGGGGAATAATTTTACGGAGTACTCACCCCTACTGTTGCTAAAGTAATAGGTAAAACAAATTTTAGTCAAATCCGGTCTTCACCTGGTATCAAACTCACAAGAAGTGACATCATAACGACAAGTGACGTCATAACCAGAATTTATGCCAAAACTGGAAGTGACGTCATAACTAATGTTGATAGTTCGTCATTTTCATAATGTGAAAGCTCATAAAAGCATTTGCACAATGTGAAACCTCATAAACCCCTGAACCCCTCTAATATTGTCAATTCCTCATTTTCAGGAGTGTGAAAGCTCAAAAAGCATTTGCACGACCCCTCCAGTTTTGAGACCCCCAAAATGTTGCCAATTCGTCATTTTCATGCTTTGAAGCATTTTAGAGTTATCACAATGTGAAAGCTCAAGGAGCATTTGCACGAACTCTCCAGTTTTGAAACCCCTAAAATATTGCTAATTCGTCATTTTTACGCCTTGAAGCACTTGAGAGCATTATAGAATTGTCACAATGTGAAAGCTCAGAGAGCATTAGCACGACCCTCCCAGTTTGGCGCCCCTAAAATGTTGCTAACCCCCACTTGACCGGAAATGACGAAAAAAGGTAGTAAAAAGCACTTCCCACCATTCTCCAGATTGACGAAAACCGGAAATTACGTCATTACCCCCACTTTCATCACCTGACCGGAAGTGAC
>JAHWFP010061238.1:0-11834 GCA_023313725.1 Lithobius niger
AAAATGAAGCCAAATATGCCACAACACTCTCGGAAATATCATAAACGAGTTAACATGTTCGTTAGTCATGCAAACAATAACAATTTACAATTAATGATAAATTAATAATAAAACAATCCACGATAGCGTTAGTGCAAGAACATAATTCATTCGGGTTTGTGTACCTTCGTTAAAGGCGCCTTTTAACACTCCTAGATGCAGTACCGTAGAATCTTCGAGCAATATAAGGAAAACAGCGGTAAATAAAAATGGAACAACACTATTCGTAGCAGCGCCGCCATTTTCGTAACTAAAATGGGATCACATGACCCACATCAGCCTATTGGATGACGGAGAATCTGGAATGTGGATGCTGTATTTAGAATATGGGCAACGCTATCGAAATGGTGAACAGGCGCCTTTAAGTAAACATAACAACATTAATAAAATTGATATTTCGTGGCTCATATAAAATTCGGCCATTTTTTCAAAAGTAAATGCCATAAAATCCACGTATTCGTTTCATAATTCCACCTTGAAAATATAATTTTTACTCATCTTATCGTGCTTGCAGTGAAACTAAAAGAAAAGTTGCGTGGAGACAAGTTAAAAAGTGAACTTTTAAGGTGGAATTACGAAATGAAATTGTGAATTTTATGCCGTTTACTTTTGAAAAAGTGGCCGGATTTGGAGCCAGAACTTAGCAAGTTTATTATCGTTATCGTGTGTACTGAACGAAAGCATACCAACCTGAATAAATTTTTGTCTTGCACCATCGCTGTCGTGGCTCGGTTTATTGAGAAGTCTCCTTTAAACCTTACTGCCTTATCGTAGTCCAAAGATGTGCGATACCCACCATAAAAGGTTTCGATTTGCTCATCCCTCTCGGTGTGGCAGTGATCGATAATCAGGAGGGCACCTTGCAGGCACCAATTTAAGCAAGCTACGAGTTTTTCGGGATTTTGTAAGAAAGTTTGTTGGTCGGCTTTGGAAAAAAAAAGGAACAAAACCTCTAAATATGTATATATATTGAAGTTTAATGCCATCTGGAGGCGCTGATGTCCAAAATTAAAAGAATTCGGTAGTGCCTTTGTAACTCACAGGCATAACTTGAGTTATGTTAGGAGGAAAGTTTTCCACCACTCCCGTTGTTAAAATATCGCTGTACGGTACAGTTACGAATCTAAATCACGATATTTAACAAGCTAACTGTAAGCCAGACTTTAAATACCAAATTGCCAATCATGGTAACACCTATAACAAATAGGCTTAAAAAACGTGTAGTGTTATCAATCCGTGACAAGAATTGCAAAAAGAAAAGGGTCCGTTTTGCACTCTTTTGGCATGGGTGTGGTAGTAATCGACGACCAGGTGGGCACCTTGCAGATACCGATTTAAACAAGGCCAAGACCTAACTACTCAATGATAAAAATCGAGTGTGGTACCTGGATCGAGTCTACTCACAACTAAAATTTGAGCCATCTTGAAATTTCAGTTTCGTTGTTTAGATGTTGCGCATATTAAATAACGCAACATTTAAAGTGATTCGCCTCCTTACTGCACAATCGTGCGAAATGGGTATCAGTGGTTTAATATGTTACCGCGTCACCTACACGTCACGCCACGTCACGTGACGACCAATTACACAAAATGCGGCTGCTGACACCAAAAGCGACGTCACACGTCGAGAAAAACGGCGGCCAATGTCACCTAAGAAGAGCATTACAAAGGATTGCTCACCATCGTGTGCTTACCACCATGCTTACGTTATACTTGCATTGCCAAGGGTCTTGCCAAGCCGTTTTAATAGGGTTTGCCAGTCGCCAACTTTAATAGGTAGATTCAACAACATCAAAATTGCCTCAAAGACCAGACGAGCCTGATGCATTTAGAACAACTTTGGTGAGTTATGGCGAAACTTCTGAGTAGTTCGGTGAATTTTAGAAGTACTTCTTGAGCGTTCCCTTGCAAAAAAGTACTGCAGTTATTGCCATGAAAACTGCACTTACTGCAAATTTACTGCAATTTTTACTCTTTCAACGTCAGTTCCGTCATGGAGCTGCAGTTTCTGTGATCAACTGCAGTTGTTGTAGATGGGAACGGCAGTTTCATTACAGAATTGCAGTTTTAGTGAAAACTGCGGTATCTAAATGTAGTTCTTGTAGACTGGAACTGCAGTTCTTTGACAGGACTGCAGCGTCTGTGGCAAAGTGCAGGCTTCCGCTACAGTTCTTGTAGATTGTTACTGCAGTTCCACTACACAACTGCCCTATCTACGTTCAACTTTCATTACACAACTGCATTTTTTGTGGAAACAGCAGTTTTGAAGTGCATTCTATGGTACGACTGCAGTTTCTATGACAAAGTGCAGTTTTCCACTGCAGTTCTTGTAGACTGCAACTACACGGCTGCGAAGTGCAGTTTGTATGGTAAACTGCAGTTTTCACCTACAATCTTATAGACTGCAACTGCAGTTCCAATACAGAATTGCAGTTTTTGCGTATACTGCAGTTTTCAAGTGCAGTTCTTATAGATTGGAGCTGTAGGTTCATTACAGCACTGCAGTTTCTGATTCAAACTGAAGTCTTCGAGAGAGTTTTCTTCATCAACTGCAGTTCAATGCAACTCAACTGTAGTTCGCGTGGAAACCAGTAGTTTCTGAGTTAAACTACTGTCTTCAGTGCAGTTGTTGACTGAAAATGCTGTTTAATAAAACTGCAGTTTATTGCTCTAACGACAAAGCATGCGAGCTCTTGATTTCGTGTGGGATATAGAGTATGTCTCAGAAGTCCTGAACCAGGTAGGCCTATACGATGTCCACCTAGACCATATTAGGCCTAAGATGTACAAATCAGGAAACTATGAGCAAAATATGCACTTAATGGGAGCAGTAAATGTCTTACACAATAGGCGTTCACTGGCAGTAAACCCAGGACTTCGAACCCAGGACTTTCCTCTGGGTGTAGCATAAGCCTATACCATACAGGCCCATATAGGCCCATACAGGCCCATACAGGCCCATATAGGCCCATATAGGCCCATACAGGCCCCTATCTTAAAATGGATTGATGCCAAGGTAGGACTAACGGGAAGCCTTGTAACTGACTACACTTGACGTAGAGTATTACGAGAAATTAGCCACATCGTTTGCTTCGCTTACTCCACCGACATCGATCCACGCTTCATATAATTTCTTTGATTCCAATAACATATACACTGATTATTTCGACGCAAACTAATTTCAATTATTGCTCACAGTTCGTCTATCACATTCCTCAAGGCACCTCCGTTTCATCTGCATCATTCGTACTTTGAACTGCGATCTCAAAGTACACAACACGTGTCAACAATGGCTGGCCCGAAAACAAAGACGAATTTTGATTTCTTGCTGATATTGAGATCCATATGTCGGTGTTTTCGTTACTTCTTACTGATGCAAAACATGACAAGGAATTTTATCAGGAAAAGTTTACTTTGGAAGGTCAAAGTTGGTTCAGGCATAATAATCTTTGCATGAACAAACTATGACGTCATGAACAAACGTCATGAGGGTCAAAAAAACTTTGACGTTATTTTTGCTGCTTTTTTTTCGCGTATTTGAGGGCCATAACATCAAGTTGCTGCGTCAAAAATAGGCTAACGGAAGCGCAATTTAATTATCTGTCATTTGGTCCTTCACTCCCAACTTTGTAGGTGCCTTTGTTCAAGAGGAGTAGACGTACAAACACGCAAACACGCACGCACACCACACGTTTTTAATGATTTTATATAAGTGATAAGTTGGCTATCCCGTTTGGCAGGTGTATCCTTTTAAGCAGCTTATTTACGTCCATCCTTATTGGACAGTGAGTTTCAAGGAATCGTGCCCGCGTGCCCATTCAGCCAATGACTGAAATGTGAAGAAAAGGGATAATGCAGTTCCCGTAATGAAGCGGCGATGACGTCACAGAACAATTAGTTTCTGGTTGTTATGACAACGTTTAAGGGCGAAATTCCACCATAACGCCAAACATTGTATCGCACGAACACCTGACCGTTGAAACTGCTTAATTAACTCGATGAACAAGCCACTTAACTATACGGATTCACATGTCCAAGAACACAAGGGAAATCCTAACCAAAATTAGCGAAGATTCAGTTAGCTTTAACTGTAAACAAAAATGGTTTCTATCTTTAGCTTGTCTGTGTGTGGAACGCTGAAACTAATTAACAATCCAATACAATGTAAGCCGTGTTGACGTAAAAGACGTAAACACTCAAGGTTACCTGGATGTACAGGCTTAACGTTAGAAATTCGACGCTTCGTCCAGTTAGCCACCGATTCTGCCACCAGTCGCGCTACTTACACCCCAAAAATTAACTGCTCTAGCATGCGGACTGAACTGTGAAAGGTACGTGTGACCCGCGATAGGCGAATTTTAAACTTAAAACACTGCATTGACACCAAATTATTAAAATTTAACAACAATGGCTTCATGCTACGTACCTCTTTGTTCACTCGACGACAAAACAAAGCCTCCGGAGGTTTAATTTCATGAATTTCAAGCAGAAGAGCAACCAAGGTACGTGTGTATTGTACTGTATGATACGCTACAGCGTTTTCAATTCTCATTAAAAATGTGTTAAACGATCCTTTGACGTAACAGTAAATCGTCCGAAGACTTCAAGAATAGTCACCATTACTGTAAAATAATGTTCATTTAGCGCAGCAACACCGGTAAATCTAATAATGAGAAGATATCACGTTTTTGTGCATCTCGCTTACACTAATCAATGCTACGATTGGGGTTTTTCGTTCTTCGTGCTTTCAGTTCAGCGCAACGCTTGGACGACGCGTCTAGCATGCTACGTGAAACCGAACGTTAAGTCTTTTAAATATAGGTCGTCTTGAAACACTCAACCGAAATTATGTCAGTCAGCATTCCCCGTAAAGATGGTAAAAGCTTAATGTAAAGGTGGTAGCGTATAGGCAAGACATACGGATGAATTTATTTTTGATGGGGGTGGGGGTAAAATTATGTAGATTTCAGTACCAAACGTTGATATATACGTGGACGTGTTAATGTTTAGGTGCCACTAATAATTCTTTAAAGTGTTGTTGTATGTCAATAAAGGGCCAATGTATGTGGCACATCTTTAAGCCACTTAGTTCCCTAGTACGATTACGTCAACTCAAATGTTTTCGCTACGATGGCAACCGAAACAGAAAGTGAGCAAGTTCCAGCAGTTTCGATGAAATGGCTAGTTCTATAATTTATTAACATGCTTACTAGTCGTATCGTTCGCTTCGCCCACACTATTGGCGAAAATCCATGCATCTAACAGTCTATTCGATGCACAGAGAAACTACAAAAGTAATGTGCTTGTCGTAAGTTAATTGCAGTTATTGATCACAATTCGTTCGTTCCTCTCATTCCTTCGAATGTCCCTAGTCCGTATACCGTAAAAAGAGTTTGTTTTACGTTTAAAAGGGATCGCTCACTTTGCTCACTCAATCAGCGCATCTTCGTGATTCATAAACACCAAGTTTCTTTCTGATTAGATTGCTTGAACATTAATTTTTTTTTGCTTAGTACACGGGGGCCCTTAAAGTCTGACGAAAGTAACTTAACAGTTGGCGCGCCCTTTCCTTGCGTCATCCTAATTCCTTGAAATATCCTCTAAAAGAACTTGCAAACTATAATTGTGGTGTGCCATAAAGTTAAACGGACAAAAACTATCCTACATCTCAAGAGTGCAGCCACAAATGTTCAACCAGGGAGTAATGTCTCTCTAAGATGGAGAAGGCGGAGTTTTGTTGCCCAGATTTGCATTTTACGACACTCTTAGTTTCTCAAATTACCCCCAGCTGGCGTTTGCGTAGGGCGAATAAGTCCGATAATCTTTGTGGCGTAACGGGATGGTAAAGAATTAGCTACGCTAGGCTTAACTTGCGCGCAGCTAAGGCATTCCGGTTTAGCCAATATCCCAACGTCTAATGATAACAGCTTTGCTGCAGGCTCTCCAACAAGAGTCGCTGGGTTTTTTTTTTTTTTGAGACGGTTGGAGCGGGAGCGGGGTTGGAGATGGCTATGGTCTCCGCTGTTGGGAGCTCAAGCACATTCTGCATCAACATCATAATGAGCTCAACTAAAGTTTGCGCAAGAAAAATTGGTTTAAAAAAAATGCGCACTCTTTGGAAACTTTCTTCAGAGGCTGCAACGGAAGGTTATAGGGGAAAAACACAGTGAGTGGTCAGTTGACAGAGATTGAAGTTCCGCGCAACTTAAAACAACATACCGCCTGACTTATAACAGCTACGCGCCGATCGCATCCGCGCATTTACCATAGTCAAGGTCAACTGAGACAGTAGCTTCGTTCCTCGCAGCGAAAAACGAAGCTACTATCACAGTTGGCATTGAGCCTAATAGACAAGCCAACGTGAACGCATTAATTGTGTCGTCACAAAAACCGGAATGATTCTCGTATTTTAAAATCACAATTTATAATTTTCTAAAATAGTGTCTTATAATTTTGCTTCGGCGATCTGTTGGAATAATTAATTTTAATTTTTACTGCATTAGTCTTTTAGAATTTTGATCTCATAGTAATTATTAGCAAACGATTAAAATTAGCACTGCACACACACAGGTCAAACTTCAAGGTCATTGTAGGCACGCAAAGGATCATATAGGAACGGGTCGTTCTTAAATATAGTTAACAATATCCAACAGAAAATCTCCTAGACGCCACATTTTAAAACGAGTTTTTAGCAAGGGAAAGACTAACGGTAGATAAATAGACCTTTGGGGCCGTACTTGATGTGGAGGATCGAGAAAAATGGCGCCGGGAGGTATATCCCTTTAAAGTTCATGGAAGCTTTCAGGTGAGCTCGTCAGAATTTCGCGAATTGGGAACAGACTGACCTATACCACGCGCCATGGCTGTTTGCTGTGACGTGCATATCACGTGACTGGGCCAGTCCAATCAGACGGCCAAACAGCCGTTGTTCTCGTTCGTCATTGGCTAACTCATGGTGACGTCACGGCAAACAGCCATTGCGCATGGTTTAGGCAGAAGTTTTAAATCCCAAACTGTTCCAAACAGGCTGCTGTCTGAATCACGTGAATTAACCCCCTTGCACGGTGGAAACCTTAATCTTGCCTGCTAGATACTTGGGAAAAAAAATTTGCAACTGTAATAATACAAAAGAGTTTGATATGCTTTATTCTTAACTTGATTAAAAAAAACACACAAATATACAATTTATAGAAACCTATTTCCGTCCTGTTTTGTTTTGTCTGTTCCCAATTAAAAAAAAAAATTAGGTGAGTAAGTAAATATAATCGGCTCAAATTACAAAACCAATAACCTGAAATAACTGTATGCTAGCACTCCACAGGCACTGATGATCGCATGTGGTGTGAGAACAGCATAAAAATAAAGGAAAGTCCCAGTGAAAACATATGCTGTTTCGCCTTTAATTTTCATCTCTTTAATTTTCATCTCCAACATAGTACCAAATTAAGTTTTTTTTTTAATTTTAAATAATAAGTAAAATGAAGAAAAAATAACAAACTATGACAATTCTCAAAGACAAACTAGGAAGGTAATACAAAGAAAACTTCTAATACTTGAAAGTTTTGATTTTCAATGCTGAACACGCTCTCCAAGCTATCGCCGTTCACATTGATCAGCCACCCAAGCATATGTTTCTGAAGCATGTCCAAATTAGCCTTCAGCCTTCGCCCTGATCCATGAATCCACCTACGAACCCCACTGGGGAGCTACCCCTGAATCCCCATCCCCTTCACCACGGCACCTCCTCAAGGAGCCACTCATTTACTACCGTCTATGGCATCTCTTCCCAGTCCGCCATCGCACAGAGCGAAAACTGCGTTTGCCAGATGTTGGAGGAATGGTTGTAAGTTACCGTAACAAACTTGAAGTTTGTAAGGAGTTTTCTAAGCTCCCTTAGGGTGAGTTTCAGAATACAGCCTGAGGGCTTCCTTCGGGTGAGTTTTAGAATACAGCCTTAGGGCTTCCTTCGGGTGAACTTTAGAATACAGCCTGAGGGCTTCCTTCGGATGAGTTTCAGAATATAGCCTTAGGGCTTCCTTCAGGTGAGTTTCAGAATACAGCCCTTAGAGCTTCCTTCGGGTGTTTCATAATGCAGCCTTAAGGCTTCCTTAAGGTGAGTTTCAGAATACAGCCTTAAGGCTTCCTTCGGGTGAGTTTCAGAATACAGCCTTAAGGCTTTTAGGATGAGTTTCAGAATACAGCCTTAAGGCTTCCTTAGGGTGAGTTTCAGAATACAGCCTTAAGGCTTTTAGGGTGAGTTTCAGAATACAGCCTTAAGGCTTCCTTCGGGTGAGTTTCAGAAGAACCTTAGGGCTTCCTTCGGGTGAGTTTCAGAATACAGCCTTAAGGCTTCCTTTTAAGTGCCAGACAGACAAAGACAAGTATCTCAATTCTCGCCATCAGGTTCAAGTAAAATTTACAAATAAAAGCACACGTCGACAAATGCGACGACAGGTATCTGCCTAGTCACACAGTTTGTAAAATGCACAATGCGCACAATGCCAGAAGTAAAAGAGAAAGAGGAAAAGCATTTGAAATTTCCGTCAAAAGAAATAAAAATTAAAGGCGAAACAGCATACGTCTTTCCCCTCGCCAAGACAAAGAGGATAGACTCGGCTTCATGCAAATACAGTCACGCGGTTCCACGGATGAGTCCATTACGGAGACGGTTTGCAGGGGTCACCCGAGTACATTTATTAAGATGAAATTTATCAATAATCGGAAAATATTCTTTGATACTTAGTCCTTAGTCCTTTTTTCCTTAGTCCACAGTATTCTACAGTATGGCATTTCGTGTTGGGAAGGCTTGTGTTTCACTAACTTGCAGCCCCTTCTTTCTATGCAAAAGAAAATCGTCAGGGTCCTAACCATGTGTAACAGTATATCACGTTCGATGCTACTGTTTCTAGAATTCAATATTCTTCCTCTGAGATGTATGTACATTCCCAAAATTGTTTGCTTGTACCAAAGTCAAAGACTATTTACGCCAGTTGGATGCCTTCATAGCACACGTGCTGTGAATGAGCAAAAGGTTACTTTTCCAAAAACAAAGACTGAGGCTGCTCATAAGGTCCTCTCCTACGTTGCTCCTAAAGCGTATAACCAGGTTCCTTTTGCCACTCGCAACGAAACGAACAATCGTAAATTTAGCAAAGAGCTTCGTTCATGGTAACTAACCCAGGACGAAGTTGAAAGTCTTAACTAGTACCATGAAATAGAGTTTGTTATTATTTTAGTGCATTGAAACAGCAATTTGTTTATTTTAATGACTCATTGTCACTTCTATTGAGTCTGTTTTCGTTTTGCTTTATTTGGTGATAAAATTTGATTTTGTTATTGCCCCGCGTTCGAGTTTTTTCTCAAGCGGGACCATTGTTCCTGTGGATTGCTGTAAACTTGTATTATAGTCTCGTCCGTAACCTTTTTGTACAGCGTTTTGACCACTTGGGAGCAATAAACTTCACTTCACTTCACGTCACTTCATATATTTTCCGTCGGTGATCAAATAAAATGGTTATGGACTGGTGGTTTGTGATTGTGGATAATGTGTGCTTCCAGGTTTAATCTGACTCTGGTGACACGAAATGGGTCTCAAATAGCCTTCCCAGCATTAAACAGCTTACGAGACCTACCATTTTTTTTTCAGTCAAAAGTAATTGAAATTGTTCCAGTGCAGGGGTGTGGCCTGTGGCGCACTTGTCAGGTGATGATCCAGTTTCTGAGCAATGCTGGACATCAGTTGGTTTCTGTATGCAGTTTAAAATTTGACCTATGGGGCGTAGCCTAATCCTTTCCCTAAGTTTTGGTAGGCTTTGGCCATTGCATGTTGATTCCCCACAAGGAATGCGATATACATTGTTACGAGTGTTCTAAATGTCGTCTGCTGAATTATTGTTATGTGTAGGTCTCATGAACTGTATTATTCTGGGAAGGCTATTTGTGACCACTCTTGTTGTCATTATTTTGAGGCCGTCTTACTCCTTAAAGTTTTCAGTGATGCCCTGAATAGATGGAAGAATGACAAAGGTTTTTTGCTTTTTTTGGGGGGGGGGGGGAGAGACTTTTTAGGCTTCAAAGCTTTATTTATAAGCGCCTTAAGCTAATTAAGGGGGGTGCCCATTTTCCACACTTTTCCGCAGTGTATATTGTACTTCTGCTGCGAACAATGTCTTGTGAGAGGTGTGTGAAACGTTAAGGAGGAAGTGACGTCAGATTGGTCTCAAATAGCCATCCAAGCATTGAACAGCTCATGACACCTAACATAACAATAGTAGAGCAGACGACATCTGGCTCGTAACGCTGTATATCATATTCCGTGTGGGGAATCAACATGCAAAGCCAATTACATCGGTCAAAGCCTACAGAAACTTAGAGAGACGATTACGTCTCATGGATCAAATTTTAAACTGCATACAGAAACTAAATCGCTAGTCCAGCATTCCTTAGCAACTAGATCCTCACCTGAATCGTCACCTGAATCGTCACGGGCCACATCCCCGCACAGGACCAAGTTCAAATACTTTTTACTGAAAAAAAATGACAGAGCCCGATTGAACCTAGAAACACTCATCACCCACACTCACAACCCCCCCCCCCCCGCCAGTCCATAGCCATTTAATCCACGACGGAAAGTTCCTTTAAGAATATTTTGCGATTATTGATAAATTTCATCGTAATAAATATGCTCAGGAAAATCGCTATAAGCCGTCTCCGTAACGGACTCATCCGTGGAACCGCATAACTGTATTTCCATGAAGCCGAGTATTTCCTCCTTGGCTTGGTGAGGGGAAAGACGTATGCTGCCTCGCATTTCATTTTTGGCCCTTTGAAGGGAAATTTCAAAGGTTTTCACTGTTTCTCTTTTTCAGTTCTGGTAAATTTATGCACATTATGCCTTTCACAAACTGTCTGACTAGGCAGATACCTGGTAACCATATTTGTCGATATGTGCTTTTATTTGTAAATTTTGCTTGAGCCTGAAGACGAGAGCCTCACGTAGTTGTCTTTGTCTGTCTAGCACTTAGAGGCACATTCCGCCTTCCTTATAACATTCCGCCTGACTTATAACAGCCATGCGTACAGATCGCATCTGCGCGTGTTACCACTGTGTTCCTCGAACGTAGCTACTATCATCAGTTGGCTTTGGGAATTGTATACGAAGCGGCATCAAGTTAAAGATTGTGTCGTCGCAAACCAGAATGATTTTCGTATATTAAGATCACAATTTATAATTTTTTAGGCTTGTATATCATAATTTTTCTTCGGCGATCTATTGGCATAATTAATTTAAATTTTTACCGCATCAGTCTTTTAGATTTATGATCTCATAGTAATTATTAGCAAGCGATTAAAATTAGTACTTGCGCACACACAGATGAAACTTCAAGGTTATCGTAGGCGCGCAAAGGTTCATTTACGTGTAGGATACAGTAAATATAGTTCCCCAATATGCAACAGAAAATCTCTTAGACGCCACATTTTAAAACGGATTTTTAGCAAGGGAAAGACTAACGGTAAGGAAATAGACCTTTGGGGCCGTACTTGATGTGGTGGATCGAGAAAAATAGCACTGGGAGGAATGTCCCTTTTAAGGCTTTTCACATTTCTAAGCACATAGGATAACGGCCATTTACCGAAAAATGAGTTTAACAAAGTCGAGGCTGCAGAGCCGACGTATTGTTGTATTTCTCTGAGGAAAGAGGCCGATTTCCTTTTTTTTACTCAATTTAAGGTATGCTTTTTTTGTATGAATTCGAGCTTCCTCCCGCACAGTATCAATGCAGAATTTCGTAACC
>JAHWFP010061242.1:0-10995 GCA_023313725.1 Lithobius niger
TTATTTTGAACACAACCCAATTTGTGTAACAAACTAAAATGAAAATTCTTCCATGTTCGTAGTCCATGTTCGTAGTGACTGATTTAGTGATGGTGTGTTGCCTGAAGCGTTTCCCTCTTGCGACTAGCGCTCCGAAGACTGAAGCCTACACTTAGTTTCGTATTTATGGAAAACACACTTTTGTCTTAAATAATTGTAAACCCAAGTCGTAATATTTCCCGCTTTCTTCCTTCATTTTTTGTAGTTCTAACTGAACTGGAAATAATGAATGACGATGGTAAATTGTTTTAAACGCGCGAATAATGTAATGGCTAGCTCTGTTAGGTATCGTTGGCGGTAGAGTAACAAGTTGGTGGGTATTTTCTGTCAAGGTCATGCATAGATGTGGGGGGGAAAAAATAAACGGCGGCTTATTAAAATTCACTATCGTCAGGGCTGTGCATCCATAAATGGTTACGACTACGTTTCTGCCTTCTCATTGGATAACACGTAACGCATTGCTGCACAAAAAATAAATACCTTAGCTTAAGTACGCACCAAGCCTTCAGGGTCGTGCTTATTAAAATTCACTGTCCTGAGGGCTGTACATTCCTAAATGACCACGAATTACGTTTCAGCCGCTCTCATTGGTTAACTTCATAATGTATCGATGTTATAAAAAATAAATTGTCTGTACAAACTCTTACAAAAAATAAATAAGGGGCAGCACAGATAATTACGAGTTCCTTTCCCACGCATCATAACAAATAAAATATGTATTTGGGCTTTAGGCAAGTTGGCTCGCCGTAAAAGGTGTGGGAAAGTGTATTTTGCATCTGATTGGTCAGATGCATAAATTCCTACGTACGGACCAGCCATATAAATATCGGCTCAATCTTCGTACGGCCAACCATTTTCGCGCGGGACACGGACTCAACCTCTCCGACTAAATGTAAGTAATGCTTTTTATTTAGGTCTAGTGGGTTAGCGCTACATTCTAAAATAAGTATGTGTGTTTTTTCTTTTTACTTGGGGTCGACCAGAAACGTAACACTAGCATTCGCTCAATGAAAACAGTTTAATGTTTAGGCTCCATAATTTTAAATTAATTTTAAGATAGAAGTGATTTAGTTTACTTAATACAAGCTTGTTTGAAAATTATTTGGAGTTGTGCGCATGTTAGTATTACGATGTGGGCTGATCGGAGGACGTTCAGGAAGGAGAAGCATGGAGGTGTGCGCGGCGACACGTTGTTGTAAGGTGGAGTGTGGGGCGTGCGAGCCCAGTGTTAAGAGAAAAGGTACAGCCGGCTATGCTTTTAGTGTATTTTGTTGGTGGGGTGGGGGAAAGATTAGTGGAAGTTGAGTATGGGAACGAGGTATTAATGCGAAGCAGGTGTAATAATTTTCAAACAAGACGGGCTCAATTTTTTAGTATGTCAATGCATGTAGTGTCCTCCAAGCCTGAGGGAAAACGATGATACTTTTGATGAATTTAAACGTTGTAGCACTATAGATATATTTTTTAGTACCTGCTATATTTTTAGAAGCTGAGTGTAAACCCTCGAATTTTAATAACTTGTTTTTTTCCCTTCTTTGGTACGAACGAGATAGACATAGTTTTTTGCACCATTACTGAAGCTCCAGTTATATTGTAAAAGTTATGAAAGAGTTGGATGTAGCCAAATTTAACGTTATTTGGGTTAGAGGACGTAACAGAACGACATACTATTCTGAATTTGGGGGTCATGAGCAAAGAGATCCGATTAAAGAGTTTGGGAGCCAACATCCTTTTCCCCATGCGCTGAGAGGTGAGATCGCCAACAAAGGTTTCCCCTCTTCCCTTAAAACTCAAATAACATCGTAACTGTTACGGAAAAAGTAGCAACATTCTTCGCCCGGACGAAGAGGGCTTTCAGTGCCCCTCTTCCCTCGAGATGAGGGAGGGGGGTGTTAAAAGAGAACGCTGGTGGAATGTACCGTTAAAATACTCCCGGCAAGGTTTTGTTTCACTCAAAGTTAAAAAATCGTCATAGGCTTTAACACGTAGCCGTCACCAACAGCCACACAAAATCTCATTCAGTCAAGAACCAAGTCACCATGTTCACACCCTTACTAAAACTCGTCAATAACATTGTGAGTTCCCATACCTTTGTGTGGTAACCATCGCCAGTCATAGAAAGAGCAAAGAGAAGTGTGGTCCGAGAAAGGAGTTTGGGAAACTAGAAAATGCTAGAATGTAGGGCAATTTAGTTTTTACTTTAAATTACAGCCCCTAAAACACAACTCTACATTAAAAACCGTTACAGTTATACTGTACAAAGCCGTACTAAGTGTGCACAACGGCCCATACAAAACCTTCCCCCGTCGTTCTAAAGTGGCGCACAACATTCCCATACAAAATCTCCCCCCCCACCACCAAACTAAAGTGAGGCTGACCGAAGAGGGCTACGAGTGACCCCTTCTACTCCATCAAAATACTCCCGTCAAATTTTTCTGTTTCAGTCAGATCTAATATACTAATCGTTTTTCTTTTTCAGTCAAGGTGAAGATGAAAACGGATTACAAAATGTTAGAATGTAGGGCAATTTAGTTTTTAGTTTAAATTACACCCCCTAAAACCCAACTGTACATTAATAACCGTTACGGCTATCCCGTACAAAGCCGTACTAAGTGTGCACAACGCCCCATACAAAACCTTCCCCCGTCGTTCTAAAGTGTCGCACAACATTCCCATACAAAATCTTCCCCCCCCCATACTAAAGTGGGGCTGAGCAAAGAGGGCTACGAGTGACCCCTTCCACTCCATCAAAATACTCCCGTCAAAGTTTTCTGTTTCAGTCAGATCTAATATACTAATCGTTTTTCTTTTTCAGTCAAGGTGAAGATGAAAACGGATTACAAAATGTTAGAATGTAGGGCAATTTAGTTTTTACTTTAAATTACAGCCCCTAAAACACAACTCTACATTAAAAACCGTTATGGCTATCCCGTACAAAGTCGTACTAAGTATTCACAACGCGCCATACAAAACCTTCCCCCGTCGTTCTAAAGTGTCGCACAACATTTCCCATACAAAATCTCCCCCCCCCCATACTAAAGTGGGGGTGGGCGAAGAGGGCTACGAGTGACCCCTTCCACTCCATCAAAATACTCCAAGGTGTAGATGAAAACAGAACCAACCAGTCTTGATCCAACAACCACACAAAATCTCATTCAGTCAAGAACCAAGTCACGACGTTCCCACCCTACTAATACTCCAATAATATGTGTGTTAACCATCATTGGTCATAGAAAGAGCAAAGAGAAGTGTGGTCCGAGAAAAACGTTTGAGAAACTCCGAGCCAACATCCTTTTTACATATCGCTCGCTCCATAGACTTAACATTGTTACCATCGTTTTTGGGGGTCTGTGAAGCCCCTGATATCCCCAATCGGCATATAAACCATTACGTAGCAGTTGGACGCAATAAAATATCATTTACCTCCCACCCCGTACAAGTCACCACATAGCCATACTGACGTACGTGCAACATTCCCACCATACGTACAACAACCCAATACAAAAATCCATCCCAACACAACATCATAGTATGTTCTGCTAGGGGATGTGTTTAACACGATGGATACTACAACCCAGAACTAAAATGTGCACAACACTCCATACAAAACCAACCCATATAGTTAACCAACCCATAGTTAACCCCAATACTAATGTGTACAAAACATCCCATACAAAACCTCCCCCCCCCCGAAACCTGTGATAAAAAAGGAGAACTAACTCTCCCCTCGTTCTATACCCCTTTCGTGCGAAGGTCCTTCGACAAAGAGACTTTTCGCCATAATGCCATTCTCAAAAACAAACTATCAAACCTTTCATAGAGAATAGTAGGTGACCATCGCTAAAATAGGGTAAGAAAACCCCCTTATATCACGATCACCAAACATGCAAAAACCTTCCTGCAAAACCTTCCCGTAGGCTTCTAAAGCCTCCATAATACCATTCTCAAAAACAAACTCGCATAGAGGTAACCACCACCCAAACGGGTATCAATAAACCCTTATATCACGATCACCAAACATGATATTGCAAACAAAACAAGACATAACTATTGCTCAAATGAACCCCCAAAAGCTTTCTCTTTCAGGATCGTGCGAAGCCCCTTCGACAAAGAGACTTTTCGCCATAATGCCATTCTCAAAAACAAACTGTAAAACCCTCCCTTATAGAATAGTAGGTTACCGCCGCTAAAATAGGGTAAGAAAAGACCTTATATTGTCTTTCCTTATAGACAACAGCAAAATCCCTCTAAAACTATAGTCAAGTACGCACCCACGTCCCAATACTATCATGTACACAACTCATCATGCTTAAAACTATAGCATTGAAATCTGTTACGCCGTGTGCAGAGCGTTAGCCCACTTCCCAATACTGTCGTGTGCACAACTCGTCATGCTAGCTCCCTCAGCATTGAAATCTGTTACGATGTGTGCAACATTGCCAAGCGTTAGTGCAATACTAGCGTGCACACAACAACTCCATACTCCAATACTAATCTGCACACAACAACGTCATGCATTGAAATCTTCTAGCATTGAAATCTGTTACGATGCGCGCAACATTGCCGAGCGTTAACTCAATACTAATCTGCACACAACAACGTCATGTTAGGCTCCCCTCAGCATTGAAATCTGTTACGGGAAAAATTTTGAAATCTTCAAACATGAATCGCATTGGAACTGTTACAGACTGAAATCTCAAATAGCATTGAATCAGTTACGAGACAGGTATGTACACCGAAGTGTAGCATTGTTAGTGTTAGACAGTCTAACTCAACCCTATACTAAATAAAATTTCGGTGATACAATACTACTCGTCTAGTCAGGCTGTGAGGATTGCTTGGAATGGTAAATTCTAACATTGGTCTTGGGCAGGTATGGTAAAATCCACCCACATTAGTCAGTGGAGAGAGAGTTAGCGATGCGATAGAGCCTCTTCACGCCTGTTTGAAATTGGATTACGACGGTAGGCTTAACGTAGTATAGGTTTTTTCAGTATCAACCAAAACGCTTTAGGGATGAAACGCTCTCAGAAACTATTCAGGTACGGTATTTGGCCATACGTAATTTTCACGAAACACACAAAAACAGTCGATTAGCATTTTTTAGCAGATCGCAAACTTTGACAGCCACTTGTCTTCCAAACGGAAGTAGTTCCAAGATGGCGGTGATGCCAACAGCAGCGCAAGCGATGGCTTCTGCAGGTGCCTTTCGAATTCCCAAAAGCAAACTGTAATGAATGTCTACAGCCAACCGCGCCAACATGATCAAAGAAATCTATTCGTGGATTTGCAAAAGAAACACGATTGCTGGGCGGCATGTCCGAAGCTGCTGTCTATCGTTGCAGAACCGAGTTCAAAGTAAGTGTTGGGTGTTTGACTCGACACGCAAACGAAATCCGAACAATGCATAACGCTTCATACGATTCTGTGGAGGAGGAAAAATATCAACGAAGAGTTAACATAAAGCTGACATGCAGGCTTGGCTGCAATAGTGCTGTTGATATTACGATGTTGTCGAACCGTGAACTGTGTGTATTAATTGAAGTGCAAACTCACGGTAGGATCACAACCGTTATTCATTCGACAGCCTTGCTGCGATGCACGGCCACACGTGGGTAAAACAGCGACGAATTAACGCTTTCAGAAATGCGGAAAAAGTTCATGATTTTTTGTCGAATGACGACATTGCACCTGTTGAAAAGTGACACGTGCCGTAAACGAGTACGATTCGTACCAAATTTCTCACGGACGACAATGATACGAATCACTCCGGAATTGCAGTTAACTTTCCGTAAACGCCAACGTCACAGCTTGGCTAACCTGGCCTGGCCATGGAACGAGACGATAGGCTATTGTTTTAGAGGCGCGGGAGGGGAGTGGGGGAGGAGGAGGAGAAGGACATTCATTATTGGAGGAAACATGTGTGTGTTTCGTGTGCTGGCCACACGAAATCAGTGTTTGAACAGGTTTGACTATGACGAGTTTCGGAAAGTTTGACTACTTTGGCTTGCAAGCGCCACGTAAGGATTGAAGTAAGACATTCGTTTCAGTTTATCCCCCCTTCCCCCTTACCTTCATACCCCACCTGCTTCTAACGCTCCTCAAAACGGTCTTTTTAAAGGCCAAACCAATACGGCCCTTTTTAGGAACATTTTTGAAAGAGAGAAAGCATTTCTGCTTAATAAAATTTCGTAATGCAGAAATAACACACACTATTAAACATTAAACAATGAGTGTATTAACAATAAAGACATGCTGTAGACACTGCCTAAAAAATGTGAAATTATTACCATTAAATATAATCGCGCGAATGAATTGTTATGCTATTTCTGCATCATTGTTTGAGTTGAAGCTCGCGGATGAATACAGACAGATCAGTGGTAAGCAGGTTTTGGTCGCGTCGCTAACACTTTCTCCACTGACTAATGTGGGTGGATTTTACTCATAGTACATTGTAAGGGTAAAACGAACACCCTTACCGCTACTGACAGGCTGGTAGAAATGCTGAAAACTGTAAACCGTAGGCATAAAGCTTAAAACGGTAAACCACAGGCATAAAGCCCGGCGGTAAACCACACACATAAAGATTAAAACGGTAAACCATAGGCACAAAGCTTAAAACGGTAACCCATAGGCATGATGCTCAACAAAGGTACTCGCCTGAGTGTGAGAGGACTCCACTGAAATCCAATTTTAAATAGTTAGCAGAAGTCGTTGTGTCACCTACTGATCCGTTTTAAGCCGGAGACGTAAGGCATTATTAAAACCAGATGAGAAAGGGTTTTGCAGCAAAAGTCTTCCAAGCCCATTCTAATTGGCTCTGTTGATTTACTCCAAGAATTTTGGCTTCTCTCAGCGACCGGTACCGCGACCGGTACCCGCACTGAATGGTAACGAAACACTGGTATGCCGATCTCTTACCCGATGATTTTCTCATTAGGGGCCACATTATCATGGCCCGCTTGGAGGGATCGCAGCTTGCTTGGAGGGCCGTGTATTGGCTGCTAATAAATCAAACATGCCTTTTACTTTGGTTTGTGTGGCAGAGTGGGATTTTACTTTAAAAAAAATTACTGAAATTCTTAAAAATGTGTTTGCTTCCGAACGCTTTTATTTTTTTTTTTGCCATTCCAAACAAAATTTCTGGATGCGCCACTGTGTGAGTCGCCAAGGTAATGCCACTTCATGTTCCACCACTCGTTCTGAGTTGCGACCCTACACGGTCCCTTGTCGAATAAACGACCACTTTTACTTTTGCAGAAAACGTACCTTCGTAGATTTTGTTTGAATAAATATGAGTGGAAACTACCGTTTGTGTTGCGATCAGTGTAAACACGTGTTACGTCGAATACAGTAGCGTTTAAACAACCTTGAGGAAAATGAAGCAAGCAGTCTGCATTAAAGACTGTCCTTGTGAAGAAACAATACACTAGTCTGAGAAAGAAAGAAAAGACTACTGCCTCGACTGGGACTCGAACCCAGGACATACCGTATACTAGCCGGGCGCTCTAACCACTGCGCTACCCACTGCGCTAACCTTGAGGAAAGGAGCGTGTTTTGTTTATCAAGGTGGAAATCAAGGCCGTCTGAGGTGGAAATTACATGTCTTGCCTCTCACGCCAGAAAGCGGCGTAGCTACATGGTGACAAGGGGTGGGGGGCAGATTACCACCAGCCCCAGCCTCAGGGGACCCCCAAAGAAAAAAAAAATTTCCATAAAAAAAAGGCTCTTAATTTGTAGTACACTAATTCTGTAATTTGATGTAAACTGAATTTTAAAAACGAATTACGAGACACCTCATCCATCCATACCCCTGTCATTAAAAAAATATGGTGGCTCATAAAAGACTCACGTGCTGAAAAATTTCTAAAGCCCAAACTTTTTTTCAAATTTTTTTCAAAAAAAGTCAAAATAGGGCCCCCTTGACCGGAGTACGAAAAAGTAGTACCTATATTCACTATAACAAAAATAAAAAAATGTTTAAAAAAAGTATGGACTTAGACATTGTTCAGCTCGTGCGTTTTTCATGGGCCGTCCTGTATATTAAGGAGGGGGGGGGGATGGGCTAATTTGTCACCGGCCCCGCCTAACGTAGCTATACGCCACTGAGTCGCCAGTTCTCACGCATGCCAGAAAATGTATGGCTCTTAACACTGCTTAGGCAAAAATAAGATTTTGTCAATTTAAATCAACTGGACGGAACCAGGAAGCTAAATCCGCAGCTTCTCTTCCAGACGACCTTGTGACAAGCGGTGAATACAAAGCGATAGTTACAAGAATGCTACTCTCACGTCCTGTAGACGTTTGTGCATTTATGAACTCATGATAGAGCGGATGTTTTAGTACAGTCTAGAAAATAGAGTGGTGCATGGCCGGCAGTGGGATAGCTCCATTAGGTGGGGAAGGTGGCAAAATTGCCCTTGCCCCCCCCCCCCCCTCCTCCTCCTCTTAGGCCACGACAAAAAAAAATTGTTTGGTTTACGGGCGAGGTTGCAAATTGAACCACCAGGCCACCAGGCATTTTATTTTATTTTTTATTTTATTTAAGTGACGGATTTCGTTGACATGTACCTAGCTTAAAGCTGAAATAGTATACAGCAAGCCTAAAAACTATATAATATTTTCTAATATGTTATTTGTCATATCGTATTCAGTTTTTTTTTTTTTAAGTTTTTGCTAAATAACTTCTTAAGTGGTCTGAGCTAGAGGACTAAAATGTGCACCATTGAAAAGCTCGTTTCGAGCCGATTAAAATGGTGTACTGGAATGTCAAAATCGGTCAAGTTTGGCGAAAATATGATTTTAGTGGGTGGACCAAGATTCCAATAAACAATTTTGACCCTCGATAATTTAAGGCACCCGCACGTGCCTGTAATCCAAACAATTAACTTTGCATGGCGTGACATACAGGATGGCCCATAAAAATCGCACGAGCTGAAAAGTTCATACTTTTTCTTGTATTTTTTTTCCCTTCTTGTTATAGTGAAAATAGGGACCACTTTCTCGTATTCCATTCAAGTGACCTCTATCATATCAAAAACCAAAACTGGTAAAAGAAGCCGCCAAGTTCCGAATGGTTCGGCCCATCAAAGGAGTGATATCAACACGCCAAAACATTCGCCAACTTAATGGCACCGCTTAATAATTCGAAGGTTAAATGAAAACTAGAACAAGTTTTCATTTAACGTCCAAAATATTATTCGGTGCGATTGAGTTGGCGAATGTTTTGGTGTGTGTTGATATCACTCCTTTGAAGGGCCGAACCATTCGGAACTTGGCGGCCCCTTTTACCAGGTTTTTGATATGATATCAGTCCTTTTTTTAAAAATGTTGTAATATACTCAACTCCGCTACCGTGCAGACGTGTAATGAGTGGCACGTCAACAGAAATTGGTTTTCAACAATTTGCTACTACCTTTTGCCTATAGGTCGAACCATTCTCAACTTGGTCACCTCTTTATAGTTTTTTGGTTTGGTTTTAATTTTGTTGTAATATGTTTTATTTCGTTAGTTTTGGTGTGTTGACATCACTCCTTTGAAGGGCCGAACCACTCTCAACTTGGTGGCAGCTTCACCAGTTTTTGGCTTTGTTTATTTTGCTTTGTTTTTAGAGTTGGTTTAATTTTAGTGAATTGGACGTGAATACAATTTCTTTGGCAACGTTGTTTAGATTTTTTGTGCTACGTAGTGTGTGCCTAGGCACGCATGCGAGTATACACGTTGTCATTGTCCGAACTTTGGCTGTTCAATAGAGACGATGCCGACAATACTAACAATGGTTATAACAATATTTTGTTACTTACGCGCCATCCCACGCCATCCTCGTTACACCCCTAGGCTCCAAACCATAAAAGGTACGCAGTTCGTATCGTACTGCAGCTTTCGTCCAATTTCATAGCTGGAAGCTTTCCCGTTGTCTCAGTATCGATGAATAATCACCCGATGGAAATTAACATAGGATCAGCGGACTAGTAGCTAGCTAGTAACTGTAACACATTTACAACGTTATAGAGGGTACGATTTTGCATTGAAAGCAGCTTAGCTGGCATTCCTACACGAGTTAATTTTTGTCAGGTGGGTCATTGCTCTTTATTTCAACACAATTTAAGCTTTTGTACCGCATTAGTATTTTTCCCCAAGTACCTGAAATGTACCCAACTATGCTTCAAGATATAAGACACTGACGCTATCGCGCCGCGCTACAATGGTTTACAACCTCGACAATTGAATTGATGTGATGTTTGTTGTGATGATTGTTGCCTAACTTGGCGCTACACAGTAGCGGGTGCCGAGCGGTTGTCTAGATTATCATTTTCACAAAAAGGAGCCGGCCTGCATGGCCATCGGCACCAGAGACAGACTACACTCCCTTCGCTCGTGATAGCTCACCGAAAGAAAACTCGCCTCTCTGCCGCTTTTACAAAGGTAAATTAGAGCCTTTTTTTAATGTAAATATTTTTTTTTCTTTCGAGGCCTTTTGAGTGCCGGGGCCGTGGGCTTTCTGCCACCCTTGCCACCCTGTAGCTATGTCGTTGTTTGCGGGTTCGCGCAGCATGGTGTGTTCCATTATGGCATGCCACTTATTGGCGGAGCGAGCGAGCGAAGCGAGCGAAGCGTAGCCTATAACGGACACCAAATTGCAAAATGTTGGTTGGTTGGTCCGTTGGTCTGTTGGTTGCACATTTTTAGTCTGGGTGGACCCCAAACCAAAGATCGGATTGGAATGAAATTTGGTACAACGCTTGATATCCCAAACAGTATTGCTGAACCAAAATTTGACGTAAATCGAACAATTATGATGGGAGAAATAACAAATTTTCGAATTTATTTCTAACACTCACCATTGTAAATTTGGAATCGTGAATAGTTAAGGAATTCCGACGACGCATACACATTGCTGGTGGGACTTAAGTGAACTTTAAAAAAAACGCCGAAATAAATCATCGTAGCTTCCTT
>JAHWFP010061243.1:0-19691 GCA_023313725.1 Lithobius niger
CAAAAATTAGGACTCCTACGATTTTCGCAATTTTAGCCTTAATACACCAGCAACAGACGAGAAATAAACTCTAACCAAATCGTCAATTGGGGTTGGGTAAGGGTTTAAAATGTTAATACGCATTTGTTGGAGTAATTTCGAAATATTGGATAGAGAGAAGATCGTGAGTCACTAAAGAAAATTGCAACTTGCAAATAAAACACAGAATTTTCCAATTTCTTTCCTTTTTCTTTGTTAAATAAATTTGTTCTCTTTGTAGAGCGTTGTTCCCCTAAAAGGGGGAAAATACCCTGTAAGTGGAAGTACTGCAGCCACCAAATTCACGTGACACCTGCTGGCATCTTGTGATAGTATTTAACACTACAAACACGATTTCCACTTCGAATATGCAAGACACACAAGTGTGTCGTCTGCCAAGACGATAAACAATAACACCTATCCAGATAAATTGTATATGAGCATGGCGACCGCCACGTTGCTAAGGTAGTTTGGCTGTTTCAGCCATCTGAGGATAAATAACAATGCGACAAAAAAGGCTGAAACTTGTTTGATCGGGAGACTTTGGTTGCCAGACAACATAAAAGTCACTATTAAAGACACAGCTTACCGTTTTCTTGTTGAAAAACCGTGGTGAGTAACTTTCATATTTGCCCGATTACTGGCTACTGGTAACGCCATTTTTTGTATCACGAAAATAAATTCTTCCATGCGGTGAAAAAAGCTGGATCTTACCTCATTTTACTGGTATTGCTCTGGAGATGTGTCCTTTTCATAAGGCGTGTTCTAATTGGGCTAGTGTTCAGTGATTAGGGACCTATAAGCGACCAAACTGATTGTTTTATATTGTTTTAAACAATGTTGGCGGAGCAACAGACAGCAAATTGAAAAATGTTGGTTGGTTGGTTGCATATTTTTAGTCAGGATGGAGCCCAAACGAAAGATCGATTGGAATGAAATTTGGTACAACGCTTGATACCTAATTAGTATTGCTGAGCCAAAATTTGCCATAAATCGAACAATTATTACGGGAGAAATTACAAATATTTGAATTTATTTCTAACACTCAATTTGGGGTAGTGAATAGTTAAGGAATTCCGACGAAGCAAACACCAGCCTGGTGGTAGTCAAGTGAACTTTAAAAAACACGGTAAATTAAGTTTTGGTTGCATTTTTCTAGCTGATAACCTTTTTCGACGTAACTCAATGAAATAATAACATTTGATTGTCTCATTTTAATCACTACTGGAACATCACAACCATAAAAAACAAAAGGATTCCATTAACGTTAACCTTAGCACCATTTGAAAAAAAGAATGCTTGGAAGGATTACCTTCAGCATGGCAACGAAACTAGCATTTACACTAACGATGGGAATCCAAAATATGAAACCTAAATCATCGTATCACGTCGAAGTGATACATATAAAACCAAACTATACATGAGACGATATATTTGCACCACAGCACGAAACAACATGTCTGCATCTAATAGTTTAAAGATTCCTCGTTACCACGGCAACGTGTATAGTCACGATGCTGTGGCGCATTAATGAATAAGGCTAATCTCAAACCAGATGCTACTTACGAAATAAAAATGAC
The DNA here is from genome assembly GCA_023313725.1 of Lithobius niger. Lineage (NCBI taxonomy): Eukaryota > Metazoa > Arthropoda > Chilopoda > Lithobiomorpha > Lithobiidae > Lithobius > Lithobius niger. The sequence goes on from JAHWFP010061243.1 coordinate 1,599, forward strand.
AACTAAAAATTAGGCTTAAAAGCTAAAAATTAGGCCTAAAGGCTAAAGTACGCCTTAGAGCTAACATTGTTTCAACCTACAATACCGTTACTGATAGAGTATAATATGGTTTTCATATCTCTGTCGCTGTGCGTGATAGAGGGTAATATAGAATTTGGTGGAAAGCAGGCCCTTTTGATCAACCCCCCGGTCCCGCTTGCAGGCTCCCTCCTTATATTTTGCATTTAAAAGTGTTGTTGAGTCCAGCGTGTAAAACTTTCTCGCTGGGTGCTATTTGAATATTTTTGCATTTTTTTTTAAAGCGTTGCTGCGCATTTTTCACAAGTTTTTTTCACATTTTTTTCAAATGCTCTTTTTTTCAATGGCTTGTTATAGGGATATTCGTTTTCAAAATGCTCTTACGAGCCCTGTAATTTCCCGAAATGGACAAGATTAGGATTTTCTGAAATGTGGGGATCTATTCTTTCCATCAATCCTCACCGAAATAGTTTAACTTGAATAGGGGCCGTCCTACGCCCATTTAAAGGTGAAGATATAACGGCGTAGTGGCGAAAGCGTATAGTGATTTTCGAATTGACAGTGCTCTTGCGACAGCTCTAATTGCTCGAAATGGACAAGTTTAGAATATTCTGAAAGGTGGGGATCTATTCTTTCCATCAATCCTAACCGAAATTGTTTAACTTAGATAGGGACCGTCCTAGGCCTATTTTAAGGTGTAGCTGTAATTGGTGTAGCGGCTATTTTCAATTTCAAAGTGCGATTGGAAAGCTTATATTTGTATTTGTACATACGCGAAACAATTTCGGTTAGGATTGATGTAAAGAATCGATCCCCACCTTTCAGAATATCCTAAGAATGCCCAATTCGGGCTATTAGAGGGTTCACAAGAGCACTGTGAATTCGAAAATCACCATACACTTTCGCCACAACGCCGTTATCTCTTTACCTTTAAATAAGCGTAGAACGGTCTCTATATAAGTTAGACAATTTCGGTAAGGATTGATGGAAAGAATAAATCTTCGCCTTTCAGAATATCCTCAGCTTGTTCATTGCGGGCTATTAGAGCGGTCGTAAGAGCACTGCGAATTCGAAAATCACCATACGCTTTCACCACTTCGCCGTTTATCTCATCACCTTTAAAAGAGCGTAGGACGGTCCCTATCTAAGTTAAACTATTTTGGTTCAGATTGATGGAAAGAATTGATCCCAACCTTTCAGATAGTAGTTAGCTTGTTCATTTTGGGCTATTAGAGGGGTTGCAAGAGTACTGTGAATTCGAAAATCACCTTACACTTTTGCAACAACGCCGTTACCTCTTCACCTTTAAATGGGCGTAGAATGGTACATATCCTAAGTTAAACAATTTCGGTTAGGATTTATGGAAAGAATAGATCCCCACCTTTCAGAATATCCTTAGCTTGTCCATTTTGGGCTATTAGAGGGGTCGCAAGAGCACTGTGAATTCGAAAATCACAATACGCTTCCACCACTTCGCCGTTATGTCATCACCTTTACAAGCGCGTAGGACGGTCCCTAACTAATTTAAACAATTTCAGGTAGGATTGATGGAAAGAATAGATCCTCACCTTTCAGAACATCCTTAGATTGTCCATTTCGGGCTATTAAAGGGGTCGCAAGAGCACTATGAATTCGAGAATCACCATACACTTTTGCCACAACGCCGTTATCTCTTCACCTTTAAATGAGCGTAGAAAAATCCCTATCTAAGTTACACAATTTCCGTTATGATTTATGGAAAGAATAGATCCCCACGTTTCAGAAAATCCTTAGCTTGTCCATTTCGGGCAACTACAGGGTTCGCAAGAGCATATTGAACACGAATATCCCTATAACAACCCATTGAAAAAGGAGCGTTAGCACGAAATAAGAGTGATATACTTTAAATACTATTTTGTGGTTCAAGGGTTGTTTTTACGCAAAAGATGATTACCACCTTTTCCGTCCAGAATTGTGTGCTGAACGTTTTTGCTTCAAATTGTGCTTTTGATTTGTTGACGGTTAAGGAGTTACAGCCAAAATCTGTTTTTTTTTCTGGTGACCATTTTGAATTTATGGCGCCATCATATGATATTCAGCATGGTTCTATAGGTAATCTTGTTTTGTATATTAATACCTTCATTCATGACGATTTATTCGTTTGTATCAGAAAGTGCACGATTATAGTTCTAAGCCGCCCTACTAATCGAATTATTAGTCAGTGTGATTAACTTGGCTAATAGGATTGACCTTGGCAGCCTTTCCCTGGTTGAATGATATCAATACCTACAAAAGCCGTTCGTTTTGGGAAACTTGGCGGGTTTTTCTACCAGTTTTGGTTTTGGGTGGTTTTATTTACACTTAAGAAGAGCTTAGCCTCTCTTTTGTGCGCGTTCATTACTCTTTATTAGGTAACGAGTAACAATACAAACGGACTGCCAGAAATAATCGGCTGCTCAACATTGTCGATAAAATGGACACGCTACTGGTTTGTAGTAGGACGCATGGCTTCGGGCCACTGAGCTCTTAATAGCTTTTGTTGACTGTTTGTTGAATGGAGGCAGACGTCAAGGTTTTTCTCAGTGATGTGCAGGCGAAGGGAGTAACAACGGGTGATAAAATCCAGGTAAAATTTGTATCGAGTGATGTATATAAGACTGTAGTTGCTGAAGCAGGTGTTAGAGGTATTTTTACGGATTAGTTGAGCTTGTTTGGAGTTGAGAAGTTTACGGAGGCCAGCAAGAAGCCAACGTGACGTCAGTAAGTGCTGTTGCTGCCAACAATGAGGTGAACAATCAAGTAAATAATGATGGTTCTATTAGTCTTGCGGCGGACCGCGTGTCAGTTATAGGTCATGTTAAAAGTTTATTTCGTGACGTGGTAGGAAGTGTGACGAATAAAGCTAAGAATGTTGACCCGTATTCAGCAAAGGATGTAGTCTGGCTCCACAGATTATATGAGAGGGGCCCTTGTCTAATGTGCAGATGGCCAAATCTGTTGTTTTAATATGTGCAACGTCACGAATGCCCTATTCCACTGCACACATCTTTGGTGTCGGCTAATGTAGTACCAGCAAAAGGCATAGAGACGATTTGTTTGCTTCGAGCGGGTAACACATACCATATTGTGCTGCGTTTACTATATGCGAAGACGAAGTTACTTTCTGTTCATACGTTGTCAGTAAATGTGGCAGGAGCTACCATTTATGATATTGGAAGTTAACATGTAGATTCCAAAGTTTACTGGTTACCGCACGAGGTGACAGACAGATACATTGGTGCTGCCTTCGAAAGGTATGGCAGCCTGCATGGATACACCCATGATAAGTCAGTTGTGTCTGTGTAGGAAGTTTGTGAGATAGGCATTCGACGTATTTCTGTGAAGCTCAGGGACACGATGATTTTAGAGGACATCCCTGACGTGATCTATGTGGGTGGGATTCCAGCGCTCGTGGCAGTGTTGGACAGGCAGCCAAGATGCTTACGATGTGGAATTCGTGTGCACTTTCAAAGGGTCTGCGCGAGCATTCTCTGCCGGGAGTGCAGAGCTTACTGTGATCAACGAGCACTGCGTGTGCATCTACAGTCTTCTACGCGATGCGTTGATGCTGAGTCTGAGTCGTCCGACTCCTATGTCTGAATGTGTGTTGAGCGTGACTCCTCCAATCCAAAATTAGACTGTGGAGGATGGTACATCGAGGGTGGCCGCCATTGTGCATGAGCGACCAGGGACTGAGCGCTCAATAACTCAGCAGGTACCGAAAGTGCCCCCTGGTGGTCATACTTCGGGTGTAAGTTCTGCTGTTAATTTCAGTGTGTGTGTGCGGCCCAATTCGGTCTGTAAGTCGGGTCATAGTCTTCTTTCCACCAGGCAACCAGAGCAAGAAAGTGAAACCCGACCAGTGTCAGATGCTTAGACGATTCAAAAGAGATTTATGCCTCCAGTAATAAAGATAAAGATAAAACGTGCATTCGAAGGAAGAAGTCTATAGTGGGCGATGATATCGCAGCTGGTGAAGGAGGTGACTTGTCTTGTGTCAGCCAAGGTGAATCTGCCATGATGAGTGATATTCACATTTTGAAATCGGTGTTTTTAGCAGATGTTGCTGTTGGTGGTGGAGTGAGTGTGAGTGTGAGAAGTTTTTATGAATGACAGTATGGTTGTAGTAGTGTAGAGTGTGCGGTGAGAAGTGATAGTGGTGGTGGTTGTGGTGGTATAGTTGTGGCATCACAGAAGGGGAGGTAGGGCAGGGTAGAAGCTCACTTCACGAGTCAATATTCTCTGGCCTCATGGAATGTTGGGAGTATAACGGTAAGGCAGGGGATGTACAGCGGTTGATGCAGATTACTGATGTTTTAGATGTCCAGGAGGTTAGACTTGTGCGTGGATTCACGTTGTATGTCAGCAATGCTGACTTTGTGTCGTCGTCCCCAACATCCAGTGCAGGAGTTTTGGTAAAGTGGATAGTACCTTTTGTTCATAGCTTTCATGTCATTGACAAAGTAGATGCTTGCTGCTTGAAAATTTGGGCAGATGGCAAGTGGTTTACTGTCATGTTTCTGCATGTGCTTCAGGGTCTTTCTTAGCAGGAGTGGTGTCAGTGGCTGCATCAGTTAGTCACCTTGTGTAATAACGGGTGACTTTAATGCGCACCATTATGACTGGTGTTCTCGGCGATGTGATGCAGGAAGGAAACATCTTGTGGGAGCCCATCATGAACTAGACCTTTGTGTTCTTCAGAATGGGACACCGATCTTCGTGAGGTGGCATCAAGGCGGTGTGCAAGCATCAGTATTATTTTTTTCCGTTCATTCGAATGATGTCAGTAGTGCGTTCCGGTTTGTAGAACCCGATGATACTCGGAGCAGTGATCATTTCCCGATATTGTTTCAACTGGGAGGTGTTCTTGTGCGGCCTGCCAGGGTTGGTTGTGCTCAGCCAGCTGTGGATGGTGGTGAGTTTGTTCAGTGGCAGAGCAAGTGGGCCACTGGTATGGTGCCTGTTGCTTTTGGGAGGAGCAGTGCGCATGTCCCCAAGCCTGTATGGTGGACTCTCCAGTCCACCAGAGCAATTGTTGAGCATAGAAAGCTTACAAGCGGTGCAGGAGATAACCCTCGTATGAGTTGTGGGCGGCATATAAGGATGTCTGTGGCGCGTTGTCGCTTCCATTGTGCAAGGAGAAGCTGCTGTATGGTAACAAGGTGTGTGATAAAGTTTCGGCAAGTCAGTCTGTATCTGCCGTGTGGAAGGTTCTGCGTCTGCATGATCGTTGTCACTGTGTAATGTGGGTCTTTGGCCCAGCACAGTGGGTTCTGCGAGGAGATGCAATGGCTGATGCCTTCTGTGTTCGTTTTGCGGAAGTATAAGCTCTTACGAGTGGGGACCTACCTCTGACAGTCAGTTTTGGTAGTGACACTGATGTTCCGTTTTCCATATTTGGATTGTCATCTGCCCTGCGTAAGTGCAAGCGAACCAAGTCACCTGGTCCTGATGGCTTGCGGTATGGACTTTTTCTTGATGCAAGCAGCGAAGCGCAACATGACTTTCTTCACTTTGTCCAGGGTCTGCTTGAGGGTTGTCAAGTGTCGTCGTATTGGCTTTTTGCTGTTCTTGTGCCAGTTGGCAATCGTGGCTGTTTGCGATCGGATGTTACTAAGTATCGTCCGATCTCTTTGCTGTCGTGGGCTCGTAAGATGTATGCGTGAATGCTTGTCTCTCGCCTTATATGGTTTCTCGAGCACCACAGCTGTTCGCCACCTGTTCAGTTTGGCTGCAGGTCGAGGTGTAGCATGCAGGATGCGGTCCTCTTTTTGCTTTCGAGTGTGCATTAGGCATGGGCTTGTGGTAATGTGGTTCTTATAGTATTCCTCGATATCTGTGCAGCATATGATACTGCGAGTACTGTGTGGGTTCGTGCATCGTTAGCTATATGGCTGTGGGTCAGAAACTCGCAACTGCGATTTTGGTGCTTTTGGAGAGTCGTCTGATAGCAGTCAGGATTGGCGACCATTGGTCTTAGACCATGTCCACGGATAGAGGTCTTCTGCAGGGCAGGTACCTCAGTCCCGTTCTCTTTGCTATTGCTATTAGTGGTAATCTAGAAGAGATGGGGCGAGTGCTAATGCAGTTTGCTATGCTGACGATATAGCTCTGTGGTTTGTTGGGAGTGACGCGGCACTCATGGCAGTGTGTGCTCAAGTTGCGATTACGAAAGTTGTTACATGGTTGGCAGTGCGTGGCCTGTCACTTTCGCCTGGCAAGACTGAGCTTCTCGTTTTTGCACAGAGCAGTGCAATCCGTGACACACCTGTTTCTCTTTTGGTGCAGAATGTTGTTTTTAATGCGTGTAGGGAAGTCCGGTGTCTTGGTGTAGTCTTGGATGGTTGCTTGTCGTGGGCGCCTGACGTTCTTGCCTCCCTGTGCTGCATGCTCTGACAAGTTGTGAACGCATATGCATGAGGGACCTAGTTGCAGTTTTTCGTAGCTTTGTACGTTCTGCGATCGACCAGCATTTAGTTTTTTTGGTTGGTTCTCTACGACTACTGGATAGTGAAGGGGTGTACAGAAGAGTGCGGCACCTTTGCTGGGTGCTGCGCATCCAGTCCATGGTCCTTCTTAGAGTGCCACCCTCCTGTGTGCCCCCTCCGCTTCCAGTTATCCCCTCTGGGTCCCCAGGGGGAAGGTGTAGTGGCTAGTTTTGCAGTGGCGGGTCCTTCAGTAGCGTGTGCCGCGTCTGCTACGGTCTTGCTGACGCCAAACATGTGAAGCCATGTGAAGTACCCTAGCTATGCAGTAATGAGTGAATTAGAACATGGCTTACGAGAAACTAATCGTCCACTCCCTTAGGACCTCATTGTATCCTGTTAAAACAATAATAGTGCCAAGACAGTATAATAGTTTTCGCGTAACACCGAATTGCTTGGAGGGGAAAGAAAATTGGGAGAAAGGTCCGGCAGGTACGGTCTACTGCAGCAAACTAACATTTTACTACCATACATAATGCGTCCAGTAACAACAATGAGCCCTCAGTGGCCCTGCCGGATGTGTCCCTACAAGGTTTCGTTTTAGACTCCTTCTTATTAACAAGGTCGTGTGTCGGCTTTGAGCTAAGTCTTGTTCGTAAACTATTTTGGGAAATCAACGGACCGTCATTTTGAAAAGTGCGTTAGTTAATTTTTTATTTAGAATGATGATGGCATCAACTGGGTCCATACTTTCATTCGTATGATGCCCGAGGTTGAATGAAGAGTGGAGTTTATATGTTTGGATTCTTTGCAGTGGTGCACCCATATGGTAGTGGTGGGGGGGTTCCCGCAAGACCCGACGTAGGAAGTAAAAATTCTGAAACTGGCCTAATAAGACATTTTTTGCCACTGAAAAATTCTAACAACTTTTTTTTTTAACATTACAAAGTTGCTAAAATTGTTGAAACTTATTTGTTTTTCAGGATTTCGGAAAACCTGAGGCGCTCCCCCGGCCCCCCCCCCCCACTTTTCCTTTCCTTATAGACAACTTAGCTCTTTTTTTGGTTTTTGCCCTTCACAGACAAAATTCCTTGGTGCACAACCGATTGCTGAGATTTTGGAGCGGAGGAGGGGCCCTGTAGTTTTAGTCAACGGGTCCCTGATGTCCCAGTTCTGCCACTGATTGTTCAGCTGAACCCCATTTACTGCAATTTGTGTTTGGTCCCCTTAAACCCTCATTACTTTACATCTAACCTGTGGTAACTATTTCTGGTCATAATGAAGCACAACAGTGGCGTGAGTACACCACATGACCCGAAATTTTATATTCCCCTTTCCAAGTCGTTCTCCGAGGTTTAATTTCTGCGGTGGGAAAATCGGTCTCAACCGAATTGCCATTTTATAATCTGAACAGACACTTTTATTGCAAATCTTTTTTAAACGTCCGTGGGCTGTTAAAATTAATTGGAGTATTAGTTTACTAATTTATTTAGTTTGCTTTTTGTGTGAAGCTTTTAGTTAAGTTTGGTGCAAAAAAAAAAACGATTCAAGGGACCTAGATTTCCTTGAAAGCATGGTTCTTGCGTTACAAAATAAACTATAACCAAGGCTTTTTCAAGGCTCTTCATGGCTAAGTTACGATCAATTTCAATGTTCTTTGCACAATAGACTATCAAAGCATTCTAGCATTGACTCTAGCATTGACAATAGACTATTCTGGCATTTTTCCAGCCGTCATTGTTAGCACCGTCATTGTGTTCTTGGTTGCAGTCGGAAGCTAAACCGTCGGAAACAGTGATGAACATTATAGTCCTCCCTCCCACCATGGCCAAGAGGAAGTAGGTATACAGCAAATAACATCGAGTGGACAGAACTTGCTCAGCTGTCCCTTCCCGCAAAAATTGTTTGCACTGTGCGGCAGTCCACTGGTAAAGCACTGTTTTCAGAAGAAATTGAGTCTGCTGATGACTAATCCTAGTCATTTATTTAATTTTATATCTAAATTAATATTACTCTTATGGCATTAACCTCATTCCAAACAGAGTAAACTCACAAAATTCAAGGCGGTTTCAAAGTGCCGACAAAAAAAAGACTAAAATACCAGAACTTGCACCTGGTTGATTTTAGTTTTTGTTTGCCTGTACGAAAATATGCCGGGCTCGTAACCTACAGCACATGAGAGGAACTGGGTTCGCCTATATAAGCGGATCGCAGCGATTCCCAGCATCTTTCTTCCAACCCTCATGAACCTAGTCCATCAGAGGGGAGGCTGAGTGGGTAAAAGGTAATGTAAATTTTCGTATAAGCCAACAAATACTAAAGTCAACCAGATGCAGGCCCTGGTATTTTAGTCTTTTTATTGCCACGAAAATATCCATTACCTTATTTACCACGCAGACTATAGTTACATAAGGGGGCGGGCTAGGTTCGGAGTACCCGCGTTACGAGCCGGCACCCCCATGGAACGTGTTCTGGGGAAGACAACCACAAAAACTGCGTTCCCGGACCACGGAAACGCAGTCCCATGGGGTGAGCAATAGGAACAGCAAGATGCTGGGAAAGGTACCTTAACGATCTTCTCTCTGGGGCAAGGTAGAGATGCTAGAAATGAAAGCCATCCCAACTTGGGTTGGGAAGCGATGACGACAGGGAACAGAAGCGCGGCACTGAAGTATGAACTGTAGAAACAGTAGCAGGCGGCAAGGAATAGTCAGGGCGTCCTATCGGGAGAGCGGCAATCCAGAAGAGCCGAGAGTTAGGACAATTAGGAGGACCTATCTGATGTCCTGCCCTTGAGTTGGCGAGAGAGTTGCAGAAAGGATGGTTCGAAGTTCGGAGTAGGCACCGGTATGATAGGGAGCCACGTACTTAGAAGTTCAAGATGACAGATGCAGCGGACGGAATCCGATAGGGAAGTGTCCAGAAGGCGAGTGCATGGCAGACCCTATGCATGCCATGAGGAATCAGGTCCGTGTTGTGCATCGATATCGGTGCGGTTTCGTAACACAAAAGGAGAGGATCATGCAAGCGTCATGGATCAGAAACTTTTCCAGTTCAGCGAGGAACGGTGGGTGTTATCTTCGGATCCAAGAACGAGGATCAGAAACAACATCCTTTGCGGGCTGGAAAAAGCACAGGTTTATTGTAAAGAAGAAGAGCCCGGAAACCTAAGTTCACCCTTTTGCCTTCCTCCAGCATGGTGTTAATATACAGTGGAAGGAAGTAGATCTCCGGGCTGTACCGAGTGAGGCGACCCAAGCAGTGGTCCGGAAAAAGAGTGACAGCATTGGCAGTCCAAATGTCAAGAAGGCCGATCCAGGTGGAGTAGCCATGGCGCATTGAGTGTACGAACAAGGGATCGGAGAGACAGCAAAGAAGGAATGTACTGTAGGTGAGAAGTGTGGAAAAATGCCTGTCCGTGACAGGCTGGACGGGACGTTCAAAGAGGAGACGTAGATCCGAAGACTGGTCAGTGGGCTGGAATCGTGCACCGTAGACTTCACCAGGAAGGTTGAAACAATCGGTTGAGGCTAGGGGTGTGCAGTGCTGATGAAGGTGCTGCAACGAAGGACAGAAGAAAGGAACCTGTCGTCATGATACCCGTTGAGGTAGCAAACCCCATTGCTATGCAAAGGATGGCCAGTGATGAGTGAGAAAGCACTGACATTACATGGAAGCCGAGAGAGTGCCGAGGTGAACATAGGTACAGGAATGAATGGTCATAGCAGTAAGAGTCATCGATCCGTAACAGTGGATCGAGGGAGAACCGTAGGCACCGGTGTGGTGTAGAAGGATCTACATCCTCAAAGTGGATGAGGGAGATTGTTGGAAGTGCGTCCGAGTCGAATTAAGGTGGATAGCAGAAGCGGTCCGTAAATGGATTGGTCCGGACGTCGGGCCCTGGACCGTACTCCACGAAGGCATTGTGAAACTCTACTAGGTAACTAGGAAAGGCTGGTTGGTCAAGAAGGGCTAAATCGTTGATCAGGTTTAGCTGTCCCCCCCTCCTTTCCCTACCAGATAATCCGATGGGCCAGCCCGTCATATTATGAACCGTGCAGAAGGCGATGAAGGGGATCAGGAACAAAGGTGTACTGGGCGAATGTCAGCGGTCCACCCGGAACAAGAGACTTGATGAAAGTGAATGCTAATTTTCAGGACCGGAGGAACCAAATGCCAGGTTGATAAAACAAGAAGCAGGAGACCGCCGACAAGAAGCGGATGACACTAGGGAATGTATGAAAACAGTCTGTTTGAAATACTCGGTAAGGGGAGAAGCAACTCGAGGACTCGATACAGGAAACCTCCGACCATTGCAGAGGCCGAAAGGTCACCCAGAATTGGCCAGAATAGGTCCCACAGCCGCTTGAAGGATCATGGTAGCATCTGGCGAGTAGCTGCGGTCCCCTAGTCCGTTCTTAGCAGACCGAAGGATCCATCAAATTGAAGACAGAGATCGATGGTTCCGGAGAAGAGTAGAGGGTCCGTAGAGCGTAGGAGCAGCATGCAAGACGTCCATTGTGGAGGATCTGGATGCAAAAGGAAGAGGCTGTGCAATCCCAATGCGCAGAAGGTGGTAATACCGGACGCAGAACAAGGGCTTGAACCTTGAATCAGAGGAGACTGCGCATCCTTATGCACGGAAGGCAGCAATCCATAACCGATGACAAGGACAGGAAACTGGGAAAGAGAATGCAAACCCGGAATCTTGTGGAAAGGTATTAGACAGACAGGGGAACATGGTTCCCAAGAAATAGTAACCAAAAGAAGTAGTTGCTGGAAGGTGTGATAACTCTCAAACGGTTGAGAACCTCTGACCCGAAGGGCAAGGAACCGTGAGGGAACGAAGAAAAAAGGGACCTGGCTGGGTCCTAACTCAGCCTTGAACTGTACGGTTCGATTTTTTGTTTGTTTTTGTTAATGCTAAGCGTTTGAGGGGTTCTCGACCTCGAGGATAGTGAACAGGGAGCGGAACGTAAAGGAAAAAACGGTACCGGGCCCGGCCTGATACTTAGGCCCGGATGTCAGGGCCTGGGTTTTTTTTGTGTGAAACAGAAGATACACCAGCGGCAAGGTGTCGGGATGCAAGGAAGTGTCCGAGAAGTTAAATGGACAGCGGAGTGCTGGTTTACGTTAGGTGCTGGGCCCGTGCTCTGGGACCGGGCCTCCACCTCTGTATGACCAAGTTCACGGGCGCACATCCGCAATTGCAAAGTTATAGAACAGGAGGTTTTGTGATAGAGGCTAGAATCGCATGTGATGAAGCAAGAGGCTCGAAGTACATCTTGAGACTTGTAGGGCTGTAGGCCTACAGAGCAGGGAACTGAAGATGAATAGAACAAGGGGCTGTGCTGCACAGTCTGGGGTTTGAAAGGCAACATCATGGTGTGCAAAGGGACTCGCCTGTGGCTGGGAGTAGCGTAGAAGCGGTCCCAAACAACAAAGAGATCTTTGGCCGGAAAGGCAAGGAACTAAGGTTGGGACGAAGAAAAAGGAACTGGGCCCAGCCTTGAGCCTAGGCCCGAATCGCGAGCCAGGAACGAAGAATGGCAAAGCGATCAGAAAAACGGTGTTGGCCCCTGCCGAGCCTGACCCCGAACCTGAAGTCTTGGTTACTCATGAAGAAGAGAACGGACGAGAGCTCAGTCATCAAGCATGAAGGCCATCCCAGTCCATGCTAGAATAGAGTAAACATACCAGCTGATTGGTGAACAGTCAAAACGTGGTAAGAGGCCCAACGGGTGAAGTGTCGCGATGATGATCCTCTTCAGGAACCGACATACTAATATGAAGAAGGTAGATGGATGGCAGAGCATGGTCCATAAAAGGGCCCAGGCCGGGCGCACGGGCTCAGTCCGAGCCTTGTCGTTCATAGCACGAAGCGGAATCGGACTGAACACCAGTCTGACAATGGTAACACCTGCATATTAACAGGATACAAGCGTGCGGTGAGGCAGGAAGACAGCGGATCGCTGCTTGCAAAGGGTCCGGACTCGGTGCAGAGGCCCATTTCCAGTTTGCTGACGTCCAAACAGGAACGGAATTGGTACGACGGTTTGTGTAAAGGAACCGTAGTGCCAGTAGCAGACAGGACGGTAACACGTGAAGAACCAAGGCGGAAAGAGGTTTAGCTGGGGCCTGGTTCGGGCCCACTGGCTGCCAAGTAGTGGTGAGATCGATAGGGCAGCAAGGGGAACCGAGTCAAAGTCAAAGTAGAGGCCCAAGGCGTGCATACTAACCACCAAAAGAGACACACAGCCTGCAGGGCAGGCGGACAGTAGGTGCGGTCCTCATATAGAAATAGGCAGAATTGTTTGATTGAAGTCAACGCTGGCATCGGAAATGCAATGACAGCCACCGGTTACCAGGAAGGGGACAATAACATCTTCAGGACGGCAGGCAGACCGCAAACGCGGTCCCCACCTAGTCGTAAGCCGAGCGCTAAGTCGATCTCCAACTTTGGCGTCCTCCTGTTCCCAGTCCGCAGATGAGAACCTACAACGGTGCAAAGGGCTGGGCTAAGCCCAACCAATGGTGAAAGTCCACAGACAAGGGCGGACGCGGATCGATTCCGGGCGCTGGAGAAGGATCAGCGATAGTGGAGAGCTCACAAACAACCACTCGCGGTGGCTGCCTAGGAAGAAAGATGTTGGGAACCGCTGCGATCCGCTTATATAGAAGAACCCATTTCCTGTCAAGCGCAGTAGGTTACGAGCCTGGCAGGGAACCCAACTTTCAAAACCTAGGGATGTAGAGCTCCAGTGGGGGGGGGGGGGGGGGGGTGCTATGTAAATATGGTAATGGATATTTCGTGGCAATAAAAATTTCAATTTTCAAGGTTTTTGAAGCCTTGAATTTTCGGTGTAGAATTTCATGCTTTTCAAGGAATTCAAGGCCGTGTACGAACCCTCTTAATGTATGAAGTATATTTCTAGCAGAAAAATTACGATTTAAAATGCTTTAAGGTCAGAAATCGTGAAATAACCTAGAGTTACAGCCGCTCCCCCCCCCCCCCACCTCCTGGGGGTGTTGTATCCAAAGACACTTTGGTAGATTTAGCATGATGGCCCAAAGGAGGAAAGAGACGATACTATTTTTGTAGTATTAGGTATAAAAGAAAATTAGCACCATAGAGTTCAAAATCCTTTATTTACTGTAATTCAGACACTACAGTAGCTTTAATGTCTAAATAAGTCATGGGGAGACTTTCCCTCCGCCCGCTCTGTCTTGGAAAATCTTGTCAAAAAACGTTAAATTGAAATAAGTCAAATTCCACGATTTCGCTCGGTTCCATTTTATACCTTATCTGGAAAAACGAAAAAGAAATGTGCTATAGATTAGTGAAACTCTTTTCGCACAAGATTTTCAAACAATAAACTTGCAGCCTGAATTGAAACAAAGCCATACTCTTTTTTAAATACCTTAAATCGACTATTAAACGCCCAAGGGCTGTTAAAATTATTTCGATAAAAATGGGTGGAACGTAACAAAATTATAATTCGAATCTTAGCCCTAAAACTTAGCTCTAACTCCATCGTGGAAAATGCAGCGTTTATGCGATCATTCACGTACGTGATCTGGGTTTGGTCTAGCATTAACGCAAAGCCTTTATTCTCAACTGTTCAAGAAATATTGTTTAATAGTTTATTTAGCTTGCTTAGTTTATTTTGGTGCAGAAAAACTACGTTTTAAGGGGATAAACATTGATTTCCTTGAATGTACTAAGATTTTAGTCAATTTCTAGCAGAAAAATTACGATCTAAAATGCTTTAAGGTCAGAAATCGTGAAATAACCTCGTTACACCCCAATCATTTTAGGGGGGGGGGGGGAAGCATAGCTTTGCCAGGGCGGTTAATAGACGATTTACGATAATTTGTTTAAGTATTAATTAATAAGAAGCCAACTAACGACAGTTTAGGTGAACCAACTCAATCCTGACCTTTTCAGAGATCTTAACACAAAAACCAAAAAGAAGTAAAAGGTCATAGTTCAACGTCGTATTCAGACCGGGAAACCTCTATTCACTTCAGGACCCAAGGCATGTTCAAAATAAGGCAGATTTATTAATAAATGCAAATCTACTGAAATGGGGTGGTGGGGTGGTCAGAAAATCTTCGTTAACTACTGTATGCAGTTGCTTGCCATGATCACAGGTAAATAAAAAATATTGCGTTCAAAACGAACGCAGCTTCAAAATACGTTACCATTAACCCACTGAAATAAGGTGACAGAGTCACTGTGCCACCGTCCTCAGACCCAATTGTACTTACTCACCGTCAGGCATACCCTGTATATATATAGTTATGTGGTCCACCTTACAAGTGGCACCACCATGTTTAGTAAAGCAGGAAGCTGACGCTCACTATTTATTACTCAACAACCGTCTGGTTATTGGACTCACATTCACTGGAAGGGGGCTCATACCCCGCAACGTTATCTAATAACATTAACTGTTAAGATGACATAGCAGTTACTATAGCGGGATAATAAAATACATGTCATACCAGAATGCAGATAATCCATTGTGTTGAGTAGCAGCTGCTTTGCGCGCAATTATATACATCGATATCTCTGTAATCTTAAAGAGTATGACGCAAGCAATCGTGAAACTCCGGGTGTTGAAACTCCGCCGGTATGGAACAACGAACTGGTGAGGTGCTTTGTGCGCAATTATATACAGCGACATTTTCTGTATTCCTGAAGAGTATGACGCAAGCAATCGTGAAACTCCGGGTGTTGAAACTCCGCCGGTATGGAACAACGAACTGGTGAGGTGCTTTGTGTGCAATTATATACAGCGACATTTTCTGTATTCCTGAAGAGTATGACGCAAGCAATCGTGAAACTCCGGGTATTGAAACTCCGCCGGTATGGAACAACGAACTGGTGAGCGTGCTTTGCGCGCAATTATATACATCGACATTTCTGTATTCCTGAAGAGTATGACGCAAGCAATATTGAAAACATCGGGGATGTAACTGGGGGTGTGCGCCAGAGACACTGTGCGCTTGTAACACGTGCGCTACTACCATGATATGAAACCAGTAATTCCCGTTTTTGCATAAGCCGCGTCACATACACTGCAGCTGAAGTTTATCAAAGGGCCGCAGGTCATATTATTTTTCTATAAATTTGATTCTGAAAAAATGGACATAATTTTTGCGAGTTTAGCATTCCAGTTTCGCAGGAAACTAACCTCAAAATTTATTTCTGCAAAAATGGACATTTTTTTCAGCGAAATTGAATTCTGAGAAAATTGGAAGACACAGATCCGGCGAGAACTTAGTCAAAGTTCCCTCTGCTGAAATTATGGATTGAAAATTCTTTATACCTGCGTCAAAGTAAAGAGAAATACGGGGTAAGAATCTGTGATGTTTTGTAACTGGGGTTTGACGTGAGTCGATTGGTCGAACAGTGACGCACCCCGAAACCGAAACTAATGATATTTGCGATTGCTATTTTTGTAGCAGTATGATAGAAAATGAGGAACACGAAACGGTCAAATGGCGACTTCATTCTTATTCTCCCGCTCCTTTTTTCTTTTACATTTCGTTTCCCCTTTGGAAAGTACGTTTTTTTTTGCTGTTACAGTTAGTAACGAGTTTTTCTTTCCGTTTTCGAGACCTCAATTTGTCATTTTTGCAACTTTATTTACTGTTTTTGTGGTTCACACTCTTTTTGGTAATAATAAAAAAGTGAAAGAGATATTGGCTTGGATTGTACGAAAAATGATTGCATAATGATTCTAACCGATCGCAAGTTAAAAGATCGGGGTAAAAATGCTTTTAATGCTACACTTATGACTCGGGGGGCGGGTGACTAGTTACTGAATCCGCGTAGGGCCCCAAATTGTCTTGAGCCGAACCTGCTGCTAGGTCTGCTAATAATACTTCCCAAGAATAAGAACAAGATTTTTTTATTATTGTATTCATTGGGGTAAAGCTGCTTGAATATTAAAAAAAGGTAATCAGAATTTTTTTTAATGAGGTTATTCATTAATTTTAAGGTTATGGCCATGAAAGTTGAACCCAAATACTGGTGAAAATGGCAATGCATAAAGAAGTACCACCATGAATGGTTAAAAAATGCGTTATGTATTGTTAAAAAAGACACTCAAGCTCGACACATAAAACGTTAAAAACACTGGTACCTAATATTTCGGAGCAATATGGTGGTTGGCTCCTTTATCAAAGGTTAAAAACATAAAAATAAAACAAACTCACACATTCAACAACCACCTTACCAGGTCGCCATGTTGAATCATTCGACACGGCGACCTGATAAGGTGGTTGTTGAGTGTGTGAGTTTGTTTTATTTGTATGGTTTTAACCTTTGAAAAAGGAGCCAACCACCATATTGCTCCGAAATATTAGGTACCAGTGTTTTTAACGTTTTATGCGTCGAGCTTGAGTGTCTTCTTTTAAGTACCACCATTCAACAAAATTGTCAAAATTACTCACTTCTTTTTCCCAAAATGCTCGCTTCTTTCGGCCAGGCTATCCACGTTGATCGTCAATACTTCACTTTGTCCACCGCTTCACAACTGAAAAGAAAACAAAAACGAAAACGATAAATTTGTAACGATATGCAAATTACAAAATATACTAGCAAGAAGAATAAATATCGATTTTAGTCTTCGGTACAGCCAAACGGCTGGAAAAACTGTAGCAACGATGGCATTTATAGTCCGTACGTCCGTCAAGTGAACTTTACACGGCAAGCTAAAACAGCGTTGCCTTCTTGTAGCTAATAGGCTTTCTCGACGTGACTCAATGAAATCATAACATTTGATCGTCGCATTTAACTACTACAAGAAGACACGCAATCATTTAAAAAAAAAACGGTTTGGCTAACGACACATACTAGCTTCACTGCCACAGCAAAATGAACTGTCCACACCAAGTTGCGTGAATAAATAAGCCTACTATCGAACCTAATTCTCTGTTAGTTGAACATACGAAATTAAAACGGCGGGTAACAAAAAATAGTTCTAAAAGCTGAAAATCAGGTCTCATATCACGTTGCGTCTTGATGTCTCAATACTTTGTTGCATAAATGGTGGGCCTACCCACTTCTTTATTAGCTGCTACTTACGAAATTAAAGCAGCTTGTCAAAATTAGGCCTAAAGGCTGAGAAATACGCCTAAATTCTAAAACTAGGCCTAAAAGCTAACATTTTTAAATCAGCGATTGGGATGGTCACTACTTTTAGAATTTACATGATAGAGATCACTGTTGCAGTATATACGTAATTACAAACAAAAACGTCAAGTGTGCCGTAGAAAAAGGGGTTATATGATTGAAGTTTCATTTTACTTGTTAAAATGTACACGGATAAAAATCGGTGATTTTTAATTGACATAATCAAATGTACAATTGAGAAAATTGGATCTGTTAAAGTGCTGTTGTGCTTTACGTAACGTATATGATTGGTAAAGCACAACAGCACTTAAACAGATGCAATTTTCTGAATTGTACATTTGATTATTTCAATTAAAAATCACCTATTTTTATCCATGTACATTTTAACAAGTAAAATGAAACTTCAATCATATAACCCCTTTTTTTACGGCACACTTGACGTTTTTGTTTGTAATCCCTGTACCTTTTTTACGGCTATGGTGTCGCGCT
>JAHWFP010061245.1:0-19982 GCA_023313725.1 Lithobius niger
GGGGGGGGGGGCTTTTCACCAGGAGGCTATTCGCCTAGAACACCTGTTATGTATAATGATTATAAAAATATTTACTTTTAACATATTACCCAACAAAATACGACAATATTTGGTTTCTGCTTCTATATGAGGCTTGGATTCGTATAGAGTTGGTACGCAACCCGAACGTTCCTGTTCACCTTGTAGCTACCCATATTGGAGTGAAAGTTTGCTCTAATCTTCCAGCTGCATACGCACTTACTGACACTAATCAGACAAGTAAATTTGGGACTAAAGCAGCTGGACTTAAATGTGATTCGGAACAACACATTGCAACATTTAGGCCAACTGAGGTACTGGAAAGAACCTGGTAGCATATTAGATTTGCCACCTACCGGTCATTCTGCACAAGGATGTTTCTTGATATAATCCTAATGTAGTCATCAGTAATCGGTAATGTATGGTTGTAAAACATGGGCCACATCTGAAAACAACACTTCTGGTGAGGATGTGACGTCAAAAATTGCGTCAGGAAAGATGACCTACAGTAAAACAGCCAACCCCCCCAAAAACATAGACGGTTCTAAAACAGGAATAACATCTGGTACAATGAAGTTACATCCAGAATAATAATAATAATATATAGAGACGATACTCGAGGCATCCACCCACCCAAATTCCCCGGCAGCAGATGTTAAGTGGAAGAAGTACCACCATTATGACAGTTGTTTTTTGCCGCATGAGGGAGGAAACCGGAGTACCCGGAGGAAACCCTCGTGCAACGGGCGGGAAACAACCGGAGAAAAACCCGTACATATACACTTCCCATCGCCAGGATCGAACCCGGGTATGAAGGAAGCCAGAGATGTACACTGGGACCAGGACGCCTATCGAATCTGACGCCCCAGTGCTCGCAGCTACCCGTGCACCAATTATGGTCAATAGTAAAATAGTCCATCCACAAAAACATGTACGGTTCAAAAACTGGACCAACATCTGGTTTACTGACGTCACATCTGGAAAGATGGCCGATAGTAACACAGGTAACCCTTAAACCCGTTTGGTTCTAAAGCAAATCCAACAACTTCTCGAATGACGCTACCCTTGACCTCACACTGGAAGATGGCCGATTGTAAAACAGTTCACGGTTCAAAAACACCTTGGTCATTGCTTTAATGTTAAATTAATTCAAATTCGTAACAACAGATGGCAGCACCAACAGTGCTGTGGACGAACTATTAAACCTCCTGATTGATCCACGAATTTAGAATAAACAGTAATGGTAAAGGTCTGGTTCCATTGCAATACAGGTTAATAAACGGGATATTTACATTTAAAAAAGCTAAAATACGGAAAATTCTATTTTGACAAAGAAGCGTATTTAAATGCATCAGTCTATGAACAGTAAGCTCTAGTGATTTAAATTAGTATGCCTACCCACGAGAAGGCATTCACCCAATAATCTCATTCTATTTACACAGTGTTTCACCCTGTATATAAATTTATTATGTGTGTGTTTTTGGTGTGTGTAATTGGCGGAGCGAGCGAGCGAAGCGTAGCCTATAACGGACACCAAATTGCAAAATGTTGGTTGGTCTATTGGTCCGTTGGTCCGTTGGTCCGTTGGTGTATTGGTTGCACATTTTTAGTCTGAGTGGAGCCCAAACGAAAGGTCGGATTGGAATGAAATTTGGTACAACGCTTGATACCCCAAACAGTATTGCTGAGCCAAAATTTGACGTAAATCGAACAATTATTACGGGAGAAATAACAAATTTTCGAATTTATTTCTAACACTCACCATTGTAAATTTGGAATCGTGAATAGTTAAGGAATTCCGACGAAGCATACACTGTGCTGTTGGTAATCAAGTGAACTTTTAAAAAAAAGCCAAAATAAATCATCGTAGCTTCCTTACAGGTAACAATCTTTTTTGACATAACTCAACGAAATAATAACATTTGATCATAACACTTTAACCACTAGAGGACACAAGCAAATGGGAAAAAAAACCAGAAGGATTCATTAACGACTCCCATTCGTTTCATGTAAAAAAGAATGCTTGCAGGAATTCAGCCAACATGGCAACCAAAGTGGCGTTGACGCTATCATCGGGAATCTCAAATTTGAAACATCAAATCGCCGCTGCAGGAGGAAACCGTTCATATAATACGACAGTACACAGCAGACTACGTATTTATATCACAACACAGAACAATAATTTGGCTTCGTATTGTAATTTCAAGATTTCTGGATTGCTATGGAAACTAGTCTCTCCATCCCATGTTGCCAGAATAAATAGGCCTAACATCGAACCCAATAGGCCAAATTTCTGTTCTGTTGTCGCTTACGTAACTAAAACGGGACTAACAATTAGGCTTAAAATTAGGATTTAGAATTATTTAAATTCTATGTTCACAGCCAAGCTAACACCGGCTGATCAACAATTGTAATAATTCCAATTTAAAAAAATATATTAGCGTTTGGCGTTACAGTACGTGCCAGAGGTGTGCGCTTCAACATTGTCGTAGAAGGCAGCGTAGAGAGCCGCGGATGTTTCGAATCTTTTGATTGTTTGAAGTGCTATCGTTACTGGTGATTGTTTAGCTTGCAATTAAATGCTTTATTGTTAATATTTTAAATCTAGGACAGCTACTCTGCAATAAATATAAACAATGTAAGCATTATTGACGGTGGCACGTTCTTTGCCAGCTTAACCACGGCGGCACGTTCTTTGCCAGCTTATCCACGGCGGCTAACGTTGTATTTTACAACGGCGGCGACGGCGCAAAGAGGCTGCAAATAACGAAACGGATACTAAATATGGGTGCAAACGAAAGTATCTTAAAATTAATATGAAACGTAGCCTAGCTAAAATGTAAAAAACACCAGCAAAAAGCTTCAGCTCAACTGTAGCCAAATGAATATTGCCCCGAGCTTTATAAGAACCATTAGCAAACATTGCAAAGCCATTATAATGAGAGGAAATACAAATTTAAAATAAATTTTTCTTCGCTCCGCCTACAATAGGCCCAAAGCCTGTTTCCTAGTATATATTATGTTACCCTAACAATTACTAGCAATGGTGGGAAAGGACTTGACCGTCGCTATTAACTGCGAATAGCATTATAATATATGGTATACACGTGTAGACTTCTTTCTTCATAGGATCGTGGAAGCAGTTGGGAATTTAGGAGCTTGCTTTGTGCAGGTGCCGAATAACTGCAAAAGTAGGTAAAATACCAGTAAAAATAAACATACAGCATGAACCTGTTGTTATCAATAGCTGACAAACACAGAAAGCTTTTTACCAATACATCGCCATCGGTAGGGCTCGCTTTGTAATGGGCGAAGCCGGGGCCTAGCTCAGTTGATGATGGATGGAATCGGACCAACGGTCGTACATCCTTTGACATCATTCCGTGCAGTAACAACAGGAGTAACCGGAGTTGGGCTATCCCATTTCTACCCTAATCACACCAGGTGGAAGGGATGGCGGAGGGAGAGGCGAACTTGGTTGTAGCCGTGGATGACTATGGTACCGCAGGAGGGAGAAGATGGAGGTATTTGCCGAGATGTCCTCTGGCTCCAGTAGGAGTAAGCCAACAGATATATCTTGGTATTCCTTACCCACGTCTGTTCCTAAACGAAATTGTGCGGGGGTGGTTGCATGATCCGTGTGCAGTTTGACATAAGTGACAACTGGGCGAGATCAACAATCACACCATTGGCTGAACTGTATGACCATGGCGTGTTTGTGAATATAATGTATGATAGCAGCCAGCGCACTACTGGGCATATGGACAACAGCATAAAGTTGGTGATAATTGCCCACATCTTGCTCAAATAATCTTAAACCACCCATACGAAATTGTCGTGAGCTATTGTTTCTATTGTTACAATAAGTCTTAACCATTTATGAATCAGTAAATTTAAATGGATCGTGAGATGTGCAACCGAAAAATGGTATCATATGACCATAAAGAACGGGAATTTTGTGTGCAACCGTATTTAAAGGTCAGAGCCGCGAACCGACTGATGGAACGTTATAGAAGTACAGCTGTGTTTGGTAAAGACTATAAGTAAATGGGATGGAAATAAATGACTTAAAGACGGATTCTAACTAATTTGTGCAACCATTCCACTGGTAGCACAGAGTGAAACCAACATCCCACAAGCAGGGTATAAAAATACTTCAACTGGCAGTCGCTGATTGCGCTATAGTAACACAAAAACAAAAGAAAACATCGTAACTAAAAGTGGAAAAAACGTAGTAAAAATTAAACATACTGGAGGGCACTACACCCCGATCCTATATGTGTCGGAAACGTGTTGTGCTTGTCTGAGCAACAGAAGGAAAAAAGATAATATGGGTATAAAGAATAACTAGCGTGTATTTTGATAGATCTGCTTAATAATATATTCCACTTTCCAAATAACTCGCTACATAAACTACCGCACCATAGTGATGTTTCAATGGTTCGTTCAGAAATCGCAATTTTGATGCTTGAATAATATGGCCCCTTAATAAAATAATAAAAAAAAATCAATTTTTCTTTTTGTAATATTCAAAATTTATTTACTCTTTATATTTCAAATTTTTTAACTTGTTAACTGCAGTGATGCTCGTAAGAAATCCACACACGACATCTTGAAAAAAAAATACTTAATTTTCCAGAAGTTAAGATGGATTAGTTTTTTATGTATGGTTCACAAGATTTCCTGAACAACCCATGACATTCTCTCGAAGAATACTATTGAAAAAATATTGTATAAATTTCTATAGGAACATATAAAAAAATTCAAAGCCAGAATAATCAAATGTTTCTATCTCATTAGGTATGTATAATCATAACGTCGCATGTCCGCGGAACTGAAAAGGAAAGTGGACTCCATCGTCATCTCACTGAATTGTCCGCAGAACTGAAAAGGAAAGTGGACTCCATCGTCATCTCACCGAATTGTCTGCGGAACTGAAAAGGGAAGTGGACTCCATTGCCATCTCGCCGAATTGTCTGCGGAACTGAAAATGAAAGTGGACTTGATTTGTCATCTCACCGAATTGTCCGTGGAACTGAAAAGGAAAGTGGACTCCATCGTCATCTCACCGAATACTATTTTCGAGTATAAATGGACATTTTAATGACATCACCTCAGGTCACTTGACCCTTGGTGACGTCATTTCCGGTCATGTGACCTCTGATAACTTCACTTCCGGCCATATAACCTCTGTGGAAATCAATTCTGGCCACGTGGCATTTACCAAGGTCAAAATAAATTTAACTGGGTCAAGGTCACCGGCCAAGGACACCATCAACTCGGGTCAAAGCTCACGGGTAACTTTGGTCACCTGAACCAAGATGGCCGACCCCACATGGATGCCGCCATCTTGGATGACATCACTTCTAGTCACGTTACCCTTCAGGACGTAAAACCTACGTACGACCAAATGGAGAGGGACCTTCAACGACATTATAACAATGAACTTGAAAACCTCATATTTCTTAAACCGTCTATTTTAGAGCGAAATGGTTTTGCCGTCACCCGTAGGACAATGAGGGAGGTGGGGGAAGATTTAATTTGGGGGAGGGAGCCACACAAGGACAAGATCCGGGCATGTAAATTATACCCAATCCACGTAAAAACTACAAGATCCATAGGTTATCGCCTGATGCCACTGAGAACTGAGAACGCCTGAGTACTGAGAACTAACAATGTCGAGGGTCGCAAGCCCGAGTGATTGTCAGTTCTTTTCACGAGGGATGCAGGCAATATCTTATTTATCTACCGATGTCGCATCTTTGCCAAACAATGACGAAGCACACAACTCTAATAATTATGTAGTGCACAGTCAGAGTAGTACAACAATGCAATGTGGAAAGGAAAAAAAGTTTACTTTTGTTTATAGTGCTCTATTATGGCTTCGGATTTGGTATTCGAGGATTTGTTTGATTTGTCAATTGATGGAGATATTTCGAAAATGATCATGTAATATAATGTTGGGGATGGTTGCGGCGGAAGTCGGTGCACACGGGCAGCGGGCGCCCAAACATTGGGGCTATTGGGGCTGAAGCCACCCTCCCCCTGCCCTTTTTCCTTGCCTTCTCGCCCTTTTGGTAGACAGAATCATGAAGAAAATTTATAAAAACAAAATCAAAAACGTTTAAACAAAGGCTATTTCGATGATCTGTAACACCGATTAGGCCAAAATAAGGCACGTCCCAAAAAAAGTCCTCAGAAAAAGCCACCACTTTTTTTTTTGTTTGCTGTTCAGTGAGCGTCCTTGTTGGCTGGGCCAGATTTAGCCCTCTTGTCTGTTTCCCCCTCCAGTCCCGCAATAAAAAAAATGTCCTTTTTTTAACAATAAATTTTTTTTAAAACATTAAAAGTGAATTTATATATTTAAAACAGTCCTTTATTTCATTTTTCCCGTGACTGTGATGTATCCGTGAGGCCATTTTTTGGTGTGTGACCTGGTGCTTCAGCACCCAAAGCACCCCCTTTATCCGGCCTTGCTTGCCGGTGCATCCGACATGTTACATGCAAACTAACCATCTTCATAAGCAAACAAAAATGTACCGCCGAAATTACAGATTTAAAGAAAATTTTCAAGGAGCAACATTAAATTTTTACAATAGGTGTCACATTGTAATGAACTTCAATGTTTGAAAGGTAACCGATATTGCCCGTTTTCAGTATTTATTATAGTGAAAAATAACTTACGTTTAGAAAGTGAATTAAATTTACACAATGAGACGTGTAACAAAGTTTCGTTAAAAAAATAATTGGATGCAGAGAACAGCCTTCGTTCATTGTTGTGTCCTGCGTCGTTATATTGTAATTGAGTGCTGACACTTAAGTTCTCAGCCCCCGTTCATTGTTGTGTTCCTGCATCCATGTATTGTTACAACACGGCTGAGATGCGGATATCGGTAGATAAGAGAATTTCTTTTTAAATAGAACTTTGGTTCACCTGCTCACGGCTCCCTATTTCATAACTTCGTCCCAGCCGTGGGAAGTCACACCTATCAACTTCAACGTCACTTAAGTTGCTACCAAATTCTGTGTAAATTCGACTTGTACTTCTCCCCTCCCATCATAATTAACCCCCACCACACGTGATCAGAAGCATTGCCACCCTACTAACAAGTGAACCGATTGTTAAACATATCGTAAAATGAACAATAAATGAATGTAAATCGTTATGGGAACCTGCAAACACCCAAAAAAATGTTTAGATATGTTCTGCCTTTATGTTTGGACATTCTCACCGCGTTCCTTGTTCACGTTTGAATGTTTCCTACATCTTCTTCAACTAGTCAAAATTCCAATCCGGATAAGGTTTTGGTGTACAGCCCCTCTTTTCAACTTCGCTTATAATTTCTTCCTCCTACAACCCAACTAAAATTCCCATAGTTTCCTCTACGTGAGCATCTCCACCACCCAACAATGATGCACACAAGAGTCTCAGCCTATCACCAATTCGTTCGGATCGGTGTGGTCTTCTTCATTCGACCCTGATTCAACCGAATCTGATTCATCTGACCCTCGTTCATCCAACTCTGATTCTTGTGACTCCGATTGGTTGTAATCTACTTCTTCAGACTCTGGTTGATTGGATGCATCGTGTTCTTCGGGGATACACAACCCACTTTTCTCCTTTTTCATATCCTCCCAAAGCAGTTTGATAACGTGCATGTACTAGTAACCACGATTTGATGTTGGCTTTCCAGAAGTGGTATCATTGTTGTGATATATGGCGTTACTGTCTTTCACAATCGAGGCGTATGAAGGGAAGATATCAGGCAAGATATGTTTCTTACTGCAAATATTTTTTGTAGGTAAGTCGCTGCAGATTTCATCCTCGGTCATACTTTCCTCCCGACACTACATCATTCAACATGGTGAGTCCATGTTGTACCATAATCTAACCACAACATTGTTATCTTTTAACAACTTTGTGCAAATTGTACTTAAGCATAAGACCCAACGTTTGACCCTTCAAAAGACCCTCCATAGATCGAAGTAAGCCCTGAGGATGAAGTTTGAGAGGAGCTTAAATTCTACTCAGACTCGATGTTGAAGATTGTCCTGCCGATGAAGAGGGTTTTGAGTTGCAAGCTTGACTCCTGGCAAAAGTACCAATTATTGGTCCCAAAACGTCAATAGTATTCCTAATACATTAACTGAAAACACGTGGTGATTGTTCATGCTCAATTTTGTGTCATTATAACTCTCCTCCTTGTATATCCAGTTTTAGTCACGAGTTCCTCATCATCTTTCACCTTCTTAATCTTCTCGAAGGATTTAGTGATACTTATTAATGGTTCAACAATGGGTTTAATCAGTTCTTGAAGATATTCCTTCAAACTGTCTATCTTTTTTCGTTTCTGCGTACTTTTTTAATCAGTTTCTTTTTACGATCAACACGTGTACATTTATTCTCTAGTTTTATCCCACGTTAGTAACCAAGATTCCTTTTTTTTCAATTATTCAAGGGGTTGAGGACTCGTTATAATTATGTAGTTTTAACTCTGTCACCTTCCACGAACGCAAAAAATAGGAACGTTCCTTTTAGCAATATAATAACGTTCCCATGACGATGTAAATTTAGTTAGTGTTAGTGTAATGTTATCTTGAAAGAAGGTATACGAAACATTCAAACGTGAATAGGGAAGGAAGTGAGAACTTCCAAACATAGACTTAGCTAAATAGACGTAGCTAAATGTTTTTTATTTAAATTTGTAGAACGATTTACATTGTTTATTGCACGTTTTACAATATGTTTAACAATCGGTCCATGGATTGATACGATGGCGGACATTTCCGGTCATACGAGGTGTGGATCATGATGGCACATAGGGGGAATACACATGGAATTTGCGTAGATTTTGGCAGAAACTCGCCTAAACCATGAGCAATGACTGTTTGCCGTGACGTCACCATGAGTTAGCCAATGACGAACGAGAACAACGGCTGTTTGGCCGTCTGATTGGACTAGCCCATACACGTGATATGCACGTCACAGCAAACAGCCACGGCACGTGGTATAGAATTCACACAAAATTGGTAGAATCTCAACTGAGAAGAGTATGACTTTCTGCAGCTGGGACAAAGAAATTAAGTGGGGACCAGCAGAGGAAAGAACTGAAATATTTTTTTTAGTCATTCTCATCTCATAGAATTGTCCCGACCTTGTCTTTGTTTGCAAGCTAGCATGTTACCAAATCATGTATTTTCTACCAAACAACTATCTGTGTATATTTTGCCGAAATCCATGTAAATTCTACCAAACAAAAGACTGTGTAATTTGTACCTTGAAAAGGGTTTATTGACCCAACATTGGGAGGGAGCAATGTACGTATGAGCCTAAGGATTGATGGGAAGGAGACTCAGGAAGATTTCATGTGGGGAGGGAGCCTAGGTGAGTGGATAAAACCATTTCGCTCTAAATTCAACAGTTTAGGAGAAACAACGGTTTTTAAGGTTGATCGTCGAAACGTTCGTTGAAGGTCCATCTCCATCTAGTAGAACATGGTCTTTTCGTCCTAGAGGGTAAGGTGACTGGAAGTGACCTTATCCAAGATGGTGGCATCCATGTGGGATCTGCAATCTTTGATCGGGTGACACGAAGAAACCCATTACCCTTGCCCCGAGTGGACAGTACCCTTAATCAGAGACCTCTACCTTTGACCTTGACCTGGTTTGAAATTTGACCTTAGTTCAGGTCACGTGGCCAGAAGCAACGTCATCATGGGTGACGACACTGGAAGTAGCGTTATCATGAGGTACATGACCAAAAGTCACATCATCAGGGGGTCAAGTGACGGAAAGGGAAGTTATCAAAATGTATATGCGAAAATAGTATTTCCCCGTGTTTGTATGTCAGACGTGAACAGTCTAAAGTTAAGTTGGACATTTAAAGAATGCCGTTACTATATTAATTTCCTTTCAGACAGAACAAAGCTGTAGCTCACCAAAAATGCTAAACTAAATTACTAACTGGGCACTGGCAAAAACAAGATTCAACAAAAATCTACAAAAGAAACAATATCAGAAATAAAATCTACAAGGGTGAAAGAATCCGCCAAGTCTTAGCCAATAAAAGTAGTGATGTCAGTGCCACAACTAGCGTTTTCGAAGGACGAATGCAAGACAAAATATCGGGCTTCTCCTTGGGCTGCAGAGTGGAGCAAGCGAAGTGAGCATAGCATAGCCTACAACGGACACCGGAACGCAAAATGTTGGGTGGTTGGTTGGGGGTTGCAATTTTGTAATCTGCGTGGAGTCCGAACCAAAATTCAGATTTCCATGAAATTTGCCACATTTCTAGATAACCACAAAAGTTTTGCTGATCTCGAATTTGCAGTAAATAATCAATTATAATCAACGAAATTACGATTTATTGAATTTATTGATTTAGCACCCGTCATTGTAAATTTGAAATCCTGAATAGTTTAGGAACTCTGATGAAGCATACACTGTGCTGCTGGTAATCAAGGGAACTTAAAATAAAGCCACAATAAATCACCGTTGCTTCTTTACAGCTAACAATCTTTTCTGACGTTAACTTAACGAAATAACAACATTTGGTTATAGTATTTTATACCAATAGAGGAAGGCAAGCAAATGGGGAAAACACAGAAGGATTCGTTAACGACTCACATTCATTATTTGTGAAAAATAATGCTTGGAGGAATTCAGCCAACATGGCAACCGAAATGGCGTTGACACTAGCTACTCCAACACTAATGGGAATCCCAAATGTGAAACCTCAAATCGCCACTTCAGGAGGAATTCTCTCATAAAAAAAAAATAATCATCAGACGAAGTGTTTATATCGCAACACGGAACAACAATTTGGCTTCGTATAATAATTTCAAGATACCTGGGTTGCTATGAAAACTGCACTGTCAATCCCGAGTTGCAAGAATGAATAGGCCAAACGTCGAACGCGAAAATAGGCTTAATTTCTCTACTTTTATCGCTTACGAAACTAAAACGGGAGATAACAATTAAATTCTAAAAGTTCTGAAAGATTTAGAATTACTTAAATGATATCTTCACACCCAATCTAACACCGTCAGACCTACAATGGTGATAATTTCAATTTAAAAAAAATTTCATTCACAGTTGTAGTACGTGCCTGAGGTGTGTGCTTCAACATTTTCGTAGGAGGCGGCATAGGGACCCACGGATATTTTGAATATTTTGATTATTGTGAAGTATATCGTTTTGATGATTGTTTTGCTTACAGTTAAATGCTTTATTGTTAATAGTTTAAATCTATTAACGTTCTTTGCCATCTTAACCATGGCGGCTAACATGGCATTTTACTATGGTGGCGAATGCATAAAGAGGCTGTAAATAACGAAACAGAAACTAAATGTGGGAGCAAACGAAAGCATCTTAAAAATTAATAAGAAATGTATCCTACCTAAAATGAAAAAAAAGTTAAAATGTAAAAAAGACCAGCAAAGAGCTTCAGCTCTAATGCGGCCAAGTGAATATTGCCCCCAGATTTTTAAGGATCATTGGAAAGTATTGCAAAGCCATTAAAATGAGAGTAAATACAAATTTAAAATAAATTTCTCTCTGCTCCGCCTATAATAGGCCTAAAGCCTGTTTCCTAGTAACAATTATCGGGGAAAAATGAAGCCCAACTACGACAAACCATTAGTAATTTTTATCTTTTGGGCCCCTACCTTCTGGATCCAGTCGCATCATTCCTAATTGCGTCATTGAGTGATATCAGAGTAAAACTGGCTAATACCAAGTTCTAAACATGTCGTACCAAACCTTACACATGTTCTGACCACAAAGCGTTCACCTTAGAAAGTAGTAATATCACCTCACCAACAAACAACCGCTAAGGTTTTCCCACCGAGTATTCATTCAGAGGTGAAATCAAAAAGTTGACCCCCATTGCTACCAAAAGAAGCAATGGTAGAATTTTTCGTTTAACCTTTAAACTTTAGTTTCATTAATTGATTTCCGCTACTTTTTTAAGCACCGTATGGTCATGGAATTCGAGATAAGGACGCTGACAAATCGGCTGTTGCTGCTCACTTTCTCTGGGTTCTCGGAGCCCCCTCACAAACCTTACAGTGCTAGTTGTGACTTAGTTTTTTCACGTTCAGTTACTGGTTACCTTCGCAGTGTAAATAACTTGACGGTTGGGGGACAGATCGCTGTGGGGGATGATATCACTAGTTTCTAAGGTCAGTACATGGGAAGGCTTGGTACGCCATGTTGAAATCTTACAAGAGTAACACGGCTGAAAGAACGCAACCAAATTCTTCTTTTAATTACAATACAACTAACGGTGCACTATTGTTTTTAAATGGTCACTCCGCTGTCAGAAATTAACGACAACAATAACATCTGGAAACCTATGCAATTTACTTTATGCAATCTACTACTACCTCACGTACATAACCACATTAAACCACTTTTCGATTATGTCAGAGTCCTTAATGAACGACGTTCCTTCAGTTCAGGCACAAGAAGGCTAACGGTCGTCCCACATAAACAGCTGCATCTTTCTTACTTCATCAGTTCACAGTGCTTCAAAGGCACACACCTTGTGGTGTTTTCTCTTTGGTTTCTTTTTTAACCTGTTTACCTTAAACTGTCTACCTGTAACATGTTCCGTTTACCTTCACTGACGTTTTTACCTCATTGTTGCATCATTCCGAAATCTTCCATTTTAGCGCATTTTGTAGATATTTTGTTATTACACCTATTACACTTGACTACATTACATAACTGCAGTGTTTTTACTACATTATAGGCTGACCTTGTATGTCACAAACATTATTAAAACATTGTAGGCATTGTGAAACAATGGACTACTAGTACGAGTTAACTGAAATAGCTTACGCACATCCGTTGATGACATTGAAACAAAACTGCACTCTCCCTTTGCTTTACCTGCAGCGATGCTTAAGTCGAGCATAAATGTGCTCTTCGATGCATTCGACCAGGCATGAAATGACAGCATTTTCAGTTGTGCATGGATTTTGCCGAGTATTACGGTAAACAATCTGGAAAAGGAATTAATGTTAATGCAAATGTGTGCAGCCTTCTAAGTTGAACGCATTCGGATCATTAATATTATTTTTTGTTAACAATTTATTCCAACCACAAATGAACAGAATCAATGCAATGCTTGTGAAGTAGAAGTTGCTACAGTTAATAACTAGGAGCTAATAAGGGCCAGTTAAAAAAAACAACCACTGATAGACTGACTTGAAGATTTAATCATTTACCATTAACGTGCATACTTAAGTAGTCATAAGTTATCTAGTGTGTGTTGACGACAGCCTGCTGCAAGACTTTTCACAATAATCGCAACCTAATATAAATTATTGTAATTTTATTTCAATAGTGTATAGTGTGATTGTAGAATACATCAGTTATGTATAGTCAGTAATAACACAAAACTTTTAAAAATTGCTTTTAAAAATAAATTTCATGGAGCCTGTTGTTTTTTGATGCAAATTCCTCGTGTAGGTTAATTGACTCAATTCTGAGCCTCATTCCCGGTCGTAGACTATCTCTAGTTCTCACCTATCCTCAAATAAAGGTGGGAACTATCTGTAAACGGATTTATGGGTAAAGGACTAAACTTAGTTCCAACCTAAGTTGCGAACCAACCTAGTCGTCTGTAGGGGTAGGATTAGCTGAGGTCAAACTGCAATTATGGACTATCTAGAGTACATCAGCGTTATGTCCGTTTAATAGAGATAAAACGTAGTGGGGTCAGAGAAGATGTGGCACCTAGCAATATGTTACAAATTAATATACTACGTACTCTCAAATTTCCCAGACGGACGTCTAGCAGACCCCCTTTATATATTTATTAGACACTGTGTATAGGTCGTGGCTGCTGGGGCAGAGGGAACAGCCTACATGCAATGAAATGGTGTCGTGGGTCTTATGGTCAAGAGTTTGCAATTTTGATCTTAGCATCTCTGAATGATAATGGACAGAGATGGGTATTAAGGCTTTTGGTACCTCGACAGCTAGGAAGGTTTAAGGGGGGTTTGATTGGCGGGGTGGGGGGTTAATATGGTAACGCGCATCCACACAACGTTACGTCTTTCCCTACCTGTAACTCCTTCCGACATTCCAACAGCACTTCGTGACGTCTTTCTCGCATTGAAGTTGGGCTCAATTGCTTCCGACACCTTGTACTTTGTTTTCCGTCGCCGAATCCTTTTGCTTACTCTCTATTACTGGATGTTGCCAGTGAGCTGTTCCAGTACGGTGTGCTCGAATAGAGTGAAATTAGCTGCACGCCAGCTTGCGATCTGTGAATGCCTTACTCATCTTGAAGTGGTGTACACCTTGCACGTATTGTTTGTTAACCTCTTAGGTAACACCTAAAGAGTTAGGTGTTCAACTTACTAGTCTTCAACCGGGAAACGCATTTCGGAGCTGTGGCCTACTTTAGGGAGTCTGCAGACTATGTAGTTCTTACTTAGCCTAGTACAAATCTGATTTCGTCCCCAACAAGGAAACAGGCTGCAGATATTTTGTATAAGGAGAAAGCCTATGCAGAATAATTGCAACCCAATACAAATTACTATAATTTTATTGCAATAAGTGTATAGTGTGATTGTGGAATACATCAGTCATGTATAGTAATAACACTTTATGGCTTTTAAAAATAAATTTCATGAAGCCTGTTGTTTTTTGAAGCAAACTGCACGTGTAGATTAACTGACGCAATTCTGAGCCCTATTAGATGTTTTATATAAAAAGAGTGAAGGCTAGTCAGGGTATGGGGTACCTATAGACTGAACCAGTAAACCTCCAATCCTTGCAAGGAGCCGAAATAATGCCCATTTTGGCTAAAATGGATCACTCAGCCACTGAAGAAGGTTGGTTGCCTACCATACTACCCAGGTAGGTGCACATTGGTAGGAACTTTGCCTTAGCCCCCTTTCCTGTCATCGCCCAGATAAACTTGTTCAGGCAACTAGGCTGAGCTATGCCAATGCTTAGCCAAGACAACCAAGCCAAATAATTGCAAAAAAAGTAAAAGATGAAAAAATTTAAAGTAATTTGCAATTGTTGTAATGAGTAATTTGTAAATATGTATTCTTGCATGGAAAAAATTGGTTTCAGTTGTTTTCATCTATATCCGACTCAAACAGTGCTAAACGAAAGTAAATAGTATGTAGTGTTAGCTTGTATGTAGTGCTAATTAGTAGAAGTAAGTATTATTCAGTGTTAGCATCAATTTATTAACCACTAGGTGGGGCAATTTAAAAAAAATCGTTCACTAAGAGGTAAATACTAAAATTAGACTTCCTTAGGGTTTAATGCATTACTTTTTATTAATTAGATATATTCTGTAAATATTTTTTCTATATATATTCTAAATTAACTGTGGTAAAAGCTCGCGCATCATAAAATTAATCCAAAAATGCACAGTTGCACCTGTCCCAATCAGAAATGTTTTTTTAATAAGTAAATGGAAGGAAGAATTTTTCGAGTATTATCTGCAAGAATGGTTGAATTTACCAAACGAAACGCCATGAATGCATTCACATGATATCCATAAAACTGTGGGAAAAAATTACCAATAAACTTTTACTGTCTTAAAGTCTCTCCACATCATAGCTATATTAAACGTTTAAACTGGTTCGAAAAACGTTAAATTCCTATCTAATCATGCAACAAAACTGCATCATAATTACTCAAAGTACTATAAACACTTTCACCTACTAAAAATTCAAGGATTTAAAAGTCTGTACCTCACTGATCTGCAGACCAACGTTTGCAGAATAGACACTGTAGGCTGATGGAGAATTGGATCGGGTCATGAACTTTATTAGAGGCCTATCTGAAGGAGCAAAATACGCCATCTGAAATAATGTGTATAGAATTAGAACAAGTCAGGTTCCATTTATTTCTTTAGGATATTTAAGTCAGTTTTAGGTAAGTACAAAACATGTAATCCCCCGACAGCCAGTAGTTAGTATGGAATTCCTCTCAAACTTCTTCATTCTGCACAAATATTTTCTTCTTTCAAATTTTGTTGTCGTTGAAATTGTTTTGTTTTTTTTTAGATGTTGGAAACAAACGTTTTGCTGAAGCATTGGAACCCCCTTAGAAAAATTTACAGTCAAAACAAAATTGCACTATTCCGACAAATGAGAAGTAAGCTGAAAAGATTAACGAGACGAATGGTTTTAAAAAAAAAACTCATAATACGTAAAAAAAACAATAAGTGCAACACATATATAACACTAGAGCCTTTCATATAGTATGATTTAAAAGTGTATTTATTACTTTCAAATAAATTAAATATAAATTAAAACTTTTATGCCGTATTCCCAAATAACGTTTAAGAAACAAACCTAGAACAAAGTAAATGCAAAAAAGCAAGAAAATCAGAAGCTGTTGTTACGAATACTTTTTATTGTTTAGTTTGATGCGACTGCAGTTTGTAAAGTCAAAAACGTAAAAAGCTTGTAATATATTTTCTATCATCCTGTCAAAAGATTCAGCCACAGAAAACCTATCACAATGCTCAGTGAACCACTAAAATACCATACCTAAATAGGTGCTGTTGCTCAAGCAAATTACCCTTATTAAATCACTCAAAACGTCAACCAGATCTATATTATCTGACTGTCCGAGTTGTTACTGCAGAAAATAAGAGGACAGAACTTATTTGTCCAGTAGTTGCCTTATAACTGATAATATGAATAAGAAAACTCTACGATCTTTTGTCTTTACCTGCCTTGCATAGTTCCGTGAAGCTCAAATTTGACGGGCTATTGTTTTTAAACGCGTGTAAATACTCGTGTTCACATTAAAAATAGTGTACTTATTGTCAAGGAATTCTAATACTGTTTAATTGCCACTGTAATGCAAGTGAATATTAAACAAGTACACCTTTTTTCATGACGAAGGCAGAGCCATAAAATTTGTTACCATATTTGTACTAAATGGCCTTAAGCAACATAATATTATTGGATATGAGTCGTTGTCAACTGCGGTGGTTTCTGAAGTGCAATCTGGATGTTGCACACCATTCTGTTGATGCCACTCAACCATGTCATGACGAAGCTACGAACCAATATGGATCATTGGCATTGCAACTCTTGAATCCGTGAACAAGCCGACATTTGAATTACGTGTATCAGAATTCTTCGGTTAATTATAATTTATTGTAATTTCTCAGCGCACTTCTGGGGCATGGCTCTCCCACCTATGTCAACAGCTCGAGTTTGGGTTTGTCCTGTTTCCAACTTAATTGTTTTCTTTCCCTTTTCAGAACCTAAACCAATGGATATGTAAGACTTATTGCGGCATATCCGAACTAGCATTCCCAATTTAAATTCACAGATACTTCGCATTGCAATTAGTATAATATAGCAATTAAAAGATGAAAGATAGACCGTTTACAGTACGTTATAGTAGTGGGCAAACAGCCTTTTATTGTATTCTGAAAAACAGTAATGAAACTGAACTGCAAACGAATAAATAATAATTTGCCATTCTTACATGGAGTTACCCCACCTATTAGCCTATTGAAGTGCACTTGGTGCCTTCTGCCAGCTATATATCAAATATTCGAAAGATTATATGACACCTCACAGGCAGGTTTGCAGCTTCACGTATTAATAGAAAGTCTTAAACATTATACGGCTACAAAAAAAAAAGCAAACAGTAACTGGAATGGAGAAAAACAATCACTTTTCAGTTCATAATAAGTTGGCTTCTTGTCTTGTTTGAATATATCCGTTCACCTGATAGCCGTATCATAAACAGGTAACAAATGTAGTTTGATGCTCAGAACAAATCGTTTTAAAACAGAATTGCAGCCAAAAAAAATGTTGTTGGTTCTAAGAGGATCAAAAGCTTACTAGAATGAAAGTTTGACTTGCAACGTTATCTTCGTGACAGCTTAAGCAACTAACTGGTATGGGCTCATAATTTAGGTGGATTTAAAGATAAGACATAAAGTAGGAATAAATACATTAAGCACTTATTTACATTAAGCACTTATTTACCTAATTCTCTTCAAGTTACGTCATTTTACACAGAAGAGTAATGATGATAATAGAATAACCTGGAGAGTTAGCATGACTGCTTCCCCATCTTGGTTTACCACCAACATTCTTACACAAAGATTTATCTAAATGAACCGTTGCATGGTGTGATAATCTGTCTTGCAGTTCCTGATATTCGGATTATTATGTTACCAATGGGCTAGTGATTAAACTTGTCATTAACAAACAGAACTGTTTATCAGTTATCTTGCAGCACTAAAACAACCATGACCTTCTGAGGTTTTAATTTAGTAATTCTTACCAATATTGATGAACCTTTGCGTTCCTTGGCCCAGCTCACTGCTGCTCTCTGTCCTAGGTAGTTGAGCGGCATTGCTGTGGGATAGAAAACTGAATGCAGATAAGCAGCCTACATCTAGCAACAATTTCATAATTTTACATTTTTACACGACACATTAACTAAACCAAAATTTCTTATAGACAAAGACAGCATTCTAAGTAAACTCAGTCCTACCACTATAGTCGGTACAACCACCAAGACAATCAATTTAAAAACTCTGGCGGACATATAAAATATTTGAAGTGTGGTCAGAGTTAACGTCGACCTAAAAAAATTATTTACTTCCGAGGCAAACGTTCCCCAGTCAGGTAGGGACTGGACCAAGGATCCTACTAGATCTCTAAGTCTTGACGACACCGTACGGGGTGGAGTCTACTGTATTTCTTGTGAGAGGAGGGGCATACCTGCTGCATATCATGAAACTTATGTAAATAAATCGAGATTCGGAGTATGCATTACCATTTAATTTTGTAGAACCTGTACTTAACCCTAACTTAGGAGGACCCACCGAATTTACAAAAATCTGCATCCACAGTGCTATCTATGTACGAAAGTAAGGACCTAAATACCTTTCCTCAAGCCACAAATATGAAAAAAAAAATAGGTTGTATTCTTCATTTCCAATAAAAAATGTTCCCAGGCAAATCAGATGTTAAACAACATGTCCAGTGTTTAAGGTCGTTGCTGTGGAGAGTTCCCGATTTTTTTTAACTGCAGTTTTCCTTTTTGAGCTGTAACAGAATGTTTATGGTTAGTTCTTATTTTTATCCTTCCTAATTTAAAGGTATGGTACCGCTTCTTCACACATGCAAAATCGCGTAGCAATATAGGCCCGCGAGCCAAACCTGCGGATTGATAGCGTGTCGTAAGATCCGCCGGCTTGAAGACGCGTGACGTCAAGCGTGAATCAGCGTGCTCGGGCCAAGGCCAACTGAGGTAGTAGCGGCATTCCTCGCACCTAACGCAGCCTCAATTCCAGTTTGCCTTGGCTCGCGCATTGATCGCAAAAACGTAAACAAACCAATGCAGTAGAAATCCTCCCACGTTGCAAATCCATTCTGCGAATGTTGCAACGCTAGTAATATTGCAAAACACCATTCCAGATCCTAGGTGTTTTTCTCTCGTGTTTCTGTTGTTATACTTCCAGTATATTTTTGTGTAAAGTTACTAAAAGCATGCTAGGTATGTTGGTAAACTTTTTTTTGAGGAGCTGCATCAAATGAGTTTGCGTAAAAAAAATTACTGTCACTGTCATTATGAAATTCCTGTTGTGTAATTACCTCCTTTTATCCGTTCCTGCCCCCTCGCCCTTACCTCCCCAAGTAAAGAAATCCTCCCTACTTCCCGTGTGTATAACAACAAAAATTGAAACTTTTGGAAATAAGTGGGAGCGGGCGTGTAAAGTAAATAAGCAACGGGGAAGATTTTTTTTGTCTGTGTGTAGGGAGCGGGGGGGGGGGAATAGGGTCGTCACCACCATATCGACTAACGTTCAAGTATTAAACAAATTTGGCCTGAGGGAAATACGTTTGGTTGCTGTAACATTGAAATAAAACCGGTAGGTCGGTAAAGCATTTTATTTATTATTTTATTTTATCCTACATGTAAATAAGAGTTGCTATTCGTTT